>CAUYRH010138418.1:0-13725 GCA_963574655.1 Perodicticus potto
TGTGGCAGGCGCCTGTGGTCCCAGCTACTTGGGAGGCAGAGGCAGGAGACTCGCTTGAGCCCAGGAATTGGAGGTTGCTGTGAGCTGTGATGCCACAGCACTCTATCCAGGGTGACAGCTTGAGGCTCTGTCTCAAAAAAAGAAAATAATAATAATAATACTAGCCTTCAATAGCATTTGTTTTACCATAAGAGTGGTCAAAGTTATCATTCCTAACCTTAGCACTGAAGTATTTAGTAGATTAGTTTTTACATAAAACAAGCTTTGTTTTATTGATAGTATGAAAAGTAAAAACAAAATTTTTTTAAACTTGATTTTTGTTTCTGAAATGAACCGTCTTGACAGAGACATATAATGATGCCTTAACTTTTAGTTTGTTACTAGCATCCTTATAATACTCCCTTAAAATTTCCTAAATGACACTTTATTGCAAATTTGGGAATTGATCTATTGTATTCTCATCGCTGCTTCTTTATAGCTTTTAAACACAGGCTGCTAAACATTAATAATGAAGAATTGCTCTCCTTTCTGTTACAAATAGACAGCAAAGATGCCGCTCGCTTGCTCCATCTAAATTACATGAGAATGGGATTTATGTGGATATAAATCTAGTCAGAATAAAGCCTTTAAGTGGTAACCAATTTTGTGGTGTTTAAGTATCATTGATTTGTTAATCAGAGGGTGTTTTTATAAACTGATTTGGATTAGTGAGTTCTGATGGCAGAGCTATTTTAAGGCCCTTGAATAGTGCTAAGTGTAGTGAAACTAAGACAGTGAAAATTAACCCTTTGGCCCCACCTATAAATTTAATCACAGCCTTTGAAAGGAGAGAGCAGTCTCCTCGTATGCAGTTTGCTAGTGCGTATACCGTATCAGCTATGGAGACCATTTTTTCATAACTCATAATTGTTGCTCTAGATTCAGGGTAAGTCTGCCAGCAAAGTAGGAGGCACTTTGTAAGAAGGCAAACTGTGGTAATTCCCCAGAGGCATTTTGTATAAAGCACTACTGAGATGAATTTAGATTTACTTTAGGTAGCTTTGTTTCCCTGTTAAAAAACATAATGAGAAAGATGCCTTCTCTTCTCTAAAATCTCATAGCTGGTGAATACCGGAACTGTGCTTTGTTAACAGAAAGAATGCAAAGATAGTCTATTCATCTGCTCATAAAAGAAAAAGGTTTATCCCCCCAATGGAAATAGCAGTGCAAAGAAGAAAAATAAAAGAGATAGATTTCAGCCTTGTATTTTTAAATTATTTATTTATTTAGAAAAATTCATTGAGAAATGGAGCTTAGGGTGTTAGCCCAGGTTAATTATGTTTCTACACACAGCAATTCACCACGGCCTCTGGAGTCCCACTGGCCTAGACTTTGCTATAGCCACGTTGTGACAAATATAAAGATGCAAATCAGGCACCAAATTTAATGTTCGAGGAAACAAGTAAATGACTCCTTCCTTACTAATTTTCCCTTTTTAAAAATGAGGATATGATTCAAAACATAAAAAAAATACATGGAGAAGAGAGCGAGATACTCAGAGGCGTCGCTGAGATTTCAGGTGTGTGTTGGACCCACCGTCCGCCTTGGGCAATTTGACCGTGTTGAAACCTTAGGTCTCTGGTCAGAGCCAGAGTGAGAAGAATAAAAAGGAGAGGGGTGGAAAGAACCACCTACCTAGTTGCTTCAGAATGGGTGTAGAAGGGCCAAATGTCTGTCCAAACTTTATTATGAAGCCTGAAATGTCGCCATCCCTTGGTGTCTTGAAATGTTGCTGCAAATGTATATCCACTCTAGGAACACTTCGTACCGAGTTTGAGCTACAATTTGAAAGCTATTTAATTGACAATCAGCTGAGAGAAAGTTTCCATTCCTGGTAGAATACTGGGACTTCTATAAAATTAGTCTGTTAAAATTAACCATGGTTCGGATGAGTTTTCAAACCTCATTCTCTTATACACAAAATTTGGAAGTGAAGATAGCAGACTCTATTTTGGCTTCAGAATAGAGTCTTGTCTTTGGTACAACGTATCTATCCACGGAAAAGGACTGCCATTTACTAAGAGCTCATCTACCAATACTGATTATTCCACAGTCAACATTATTCTGACAAAGCTATAATTATTTCTGAAGCAAGACTCAATCATCAATCCTAACAGCGATGACGTGCTGCTAAGCCAACATAGCCCCATTTTTCTCAAACACAAGAAAATCAAAGCTCATGTATATGAATCCAATATATCAACACAACCTTCTTCTACAATGTGTATCACACAGAGTGTGTTTTCTCTGAGCTGTCAGTAAGCGTTTCATGGTCCTTTTGTGCTCAGAAAAAGAATCTTAGAGCTTAACTCACACTTTGAGACTTCCTCCCAAACTTCTGCCTAGAAAGGAATACAGTCTACAGATCAACTAGAAAAATGAAATAACTAGGCTTTTTTTTTCTCTTAATTTAAATGTTAGGAAGAAATGGAACTGCATATGAAGTGTTCTGTTTGGTTCTTCTCCAAATCAAAATTGGGCTTCATTCAAATAAAGAAGCCATCGTTGACACCCACTGACCCTCTGAAGCAACGCATTTCTCTGGAAACAGCACCGCATTGCTAATAAAGCAGCCCCAGCAGCTGAGCTGGTGCTGTTTAATTTGTTTCCATGGTATGATAGTATAATTTTGACATGCTGAAAAATGGCTACACAGAGACTGGTATACAATCATTGCTGAGTACATTTTCAATATAATATTTGTTATTGAGATGCTTGAGATATCTTCTGAGAAGCATTATTCTAAATGAAGCTCGGTGTAGAAGTTCCCTGATGCAGAATGGCAGAATGGAATTTCGTATCCAGCTTCAGCTTATCTCAAATCTATTTAAACACATACTCATTGCACATTTTCTATTGGCTGAGACAGCTGCTCTCTCACAGTGAAACCAGAGAATCTCAATATAATTTCTTTTTACCTTTAGATAGCAAAGTCTAAGGGGCTATATTAAAAGATTTTCTTCTGCTAACAAGCCAGACGTAGAGTCCACCCTGATTTGGCATGTAAAGATTGAAATAAGAACTATATCATATTAAATTAGCTAATATTGCAAAATAGATTTTCATGCTCTTTAGACTATATTTCACTTAAGATTTTGCAGCACCATTCTATCCAGAGCCAGTGTGTGGGTGACTGCTGTGTGAATCACAAGCCAGAAGTAGAAAGGTTGGGCTCCGGAGACCTATTTGATTGGGAGGCTGGAAGGACAGCCTGTATTGAGCACAGACAGTTTTCATAATTACGTTGCCTGCAAGTTGGCTACCTGTCCTACCTTAATCTGATTAGGGTGAAACGCAAAAACTGTTCTCATTTCTCTGAGTTGAGTGCTGCCAAGCTTCATCTCAGGAAGGAGGAGGCGGGAATACACAAACAGCTGAGGTGGGAGGAGGGCGATGTCTCTAATACTCTGGGAAGGCAGAAGAAATGGGCCTCACTGTGATTGCAGCTGTAAACTTTTAGCACAGTTATGAAGATGTTGAAGAAAATAAATAATACTTTAGCCCAGTGGGAGGTCCACTTTGGGGAATTCCTCCTGGTCAGGTCATCTGAATGGTTTGCAATATGACATATGCAGGAGACACCATGGGGGTTTGCTTGGAGCGTCCTGCCCTCAGGAGGAAGGGCAAGCCAGCAGCATTGACAATGATGCCCTGGGTCTGCTTCCTTTGCCCGTTCGTATCATCAGGGGACAAAAGCAAACTGCTGTATTTCATGCATAGTCTGAGGCTAAATATTAAACTCGAGTGTGTGTTTCTGTGCTGGTGCAGTGGGAGAGGGACCTAGCAGATAATTCACAAAAAAGTATTGGTGACTATCTCTGGGTGGTAGAATTGATAATTTTTGCTTTTTTCAAATATCTTAATAATTTACAATGACCATGAAAAAAAGGCACTGTTTTAATTTTGGAAAACATTTTTTTCTAAAAAACAGAGAACAGAGAATTGTAAACAATAAACATTCCCTGAACCTCTCCTAAATAAGATTAAAAAAGCAAACAAACAAACAAAAACCGGGAGGCATCACAGCTAATGATGGCTCCTCAGCTGGATTTTTCATGTTGCATAGTCATAAATTTTTAAGAACAGCATGGGCAGCACGTTAACGACTTGTCGAGGCTGCCTCCATGCTGGCTGCAAGCTCGGAGAAAGAAGGGCAGAGACCTGGAGCTGATGGAAAACCCATAGAGTATGCTGGAACCAGGCTGCCCTCCTTCTGGTTAAGGCTCATCCCTTCCAGGTTGAGTGATCCTGGCATGGTCCTCACAGGCTGACCACCTCAAGGTTGGAAGATGGCTTCTACAGTTCCAGATATTATGTTCAGATACAAAAACATCCAGCATAAAAAAAAAAAAACTTTCTAGGAACGGTAACCTGACACTCACACTTCTAAGAAAAGAAAAACACATATGCCTTGTTGTCATACCCAGATAATACCATTTTCTAACCCAATTTTCTTTTCAGAAAAGTATAACACCATTTATCCTAACAGCTACCTAATATATACCTCATGTATTTGTATAAATATTTTTTCATTTGTCCTGAAAAATTTAAAGGGACTATAAAGGAACTATGCACAGCCTATGCCCTGTGTCAAAATAAACTTCTATCACAAAAAAAAAAATAAAATAAAATAAAAGAGAGGCGGCACCTGTGGTTCAAAGGAGTAGGGCATCAGCCCCATATGCTGGAGGTGGTGGGTTCAAACCCAGCCCTGGCCAAAAAAAAAGTAAAAGAGGAAAGTTGAACTTGAACTTCTGAGTTCAGGTGATCTTCCCACTGTGACCTTCCAAAGTGTTGGGATTATAGACATGAGCCACCACACCTGGCCTAATTAGTATGATTGATATCAATAATCTGTTTAGAAAGTTCAAGCCAATAAACAAAAGAAAAAAATCCAATTTGGGGCCTGATTTATCTGTCTTGTTCTCTTCACCAGTCACATCAACCAGATGATGACCCAATAGACATTTGTCTTAGAAGGAGGAGCCTCCATCAGCTAAGCAGGCTGTCGGCCTAGCTATGATCAGTGGAGGGATAGCCAGCTCTCCTGTTAGGATGGGCCGAGGGCCACGTGGAGCAGAAGGTGCCCATGGCCACTCCGTGCATGGAAAGAAGAGCCTGAGACTTGCGGGGTATGCAGATAGGAACACACAGGCCACCTCTGGCTCAAACAGCAGGTACTGAGTTTTGTTGCAAAACGAGTACCAAAATAATAGTCATAATTTATAAAACAATTACTTTTGGAGAGACACACTACCCCATTGAGAGGAGTTCTAATTATGAGAAATGATGAATATAATTGTTGTATCGTGAGTGCAGAAGTGTGTTTGGGGAGACCTGGGAGCCTATAAATCTCCCCCATGCATCACCCAGGCAAGGGAATGGTACCAGTCCGCTGATTAGCAGCAAACTGGAGCCAAGAGCATGTGTGGCTCTGAGGGCTGGTGAGGCCTGTTTCAGTCACAGTGTGGCCCTTGTCCAAGCCACAAAGAGCCATATCCAGTCAACAGTTATCTTTTCTCCTGTAATCATGCTCTTGGGGTTCTCTTCCTTCTTAAAAACTACAGTGTGGAAAATGGTGAATAGTAAAGAAGGTGGAGGATGAGTTATTTTGCTTTGTATCTTGCTCAAATAACTGTTGGTGACAACACGGTGAATGAGCAGATGGATGCTAAGTTGAGGCATAGACAGAAAAGTCTGGCATTTGTCATTGTCACATAGCCGGAGTAACTAAGCATATAAACTTGCACCCCGGGCCTTTGCACCACTTCGGGTGTGGATGGTATGTCAGTCTCCCCCCTGCTGGTCGACGGGCTGCAGATGTCCATTTTCCAAAATAAACCAGGTCTACCCCACCCCCCACCCACCACCCCTCCACGCCCCCCACTCCCGCAAGAGCCGGCTGAGTCAGTGATAAAGTCCGAACATGGGAAGGATCCTGTATGTTGGTGCTCCCCACACGGACGGTGTGTCGGGGCACTTTCTCATCCATCTCCCGAGGTCCCCGACCAGAACACCGCCTCCTGAATCCTCCACGTCTTCAGTTCTGTGTCCTCTCTTGCTCACTGACAATGGTGCAGGCCCAGTTTCCCCAGAGCTGGCAACCCGGTCTCTGCCTCCTGCTGTCCGGTGACAGCCCTCAGAGGGTGCGGCCTCCCCCGGAGCAGCGTCACCGTTCTCTTACATCTTCCATTTTAACATGTTGTCTCAGTTTCAGATTCCACATTTCAGGAGCCTCTTTTCTCTCAACACTTTCAAAGAAACTCCTGTGCTTTTTCTTAGATATGACAGTTAACAGACATTTGCACGTTACCAAATAACCAAACACAAGCACTGCAAATATAACAGATGCCAACAATTTTCTTAGACCAAAATGCCAGCTCCAATGGCCTCTTGGCTGAGGCCAGAGGTGTATGTTGTTGTGGTTGTTTTACTATAGTAGCTTTATTTATACCCATGAAAATTCTTGAAGTAGGAGCTAATAATAGAAGACCTTCAAAGAGGACAGTTACAGGTGAGTGGTCATTTTTTTATGGGATAATCCTCACCTTTGAAACACTGTATCAGGATCTATCACAACAGTCTACAAGCAGATTTCGTATGAATGTACACAGGACAACTGGCTTTGTCACCGGCTGCAGTTGCTTATTCTAAGACCATGGTGTAGTTCCCTGAGCCACTCACAGAGCCTAAAGAATGCTGGTCTATGCCAATAGCTCCTGTGGTGACAGGAAACTTGTTAAACCCTTTGTTGGGACTTTGACATCTGTGTTTTAGAGGAGGCTTGTGAATGCTTATGAATGCTGCACTTCAAATTCTGAATAGCAAATTTGGACTCCCTGGTATAACTCTCTGGCAGATGAGAATTATTCAGATTTGTCATTTTGCTAATTAAAATAAAGAATGATTACTAATTTTCATGCAGGAAAATGCAAAGATCTGGGCAATCAAACCATAGTGTAATTAACAATATAGCCAAAGCTGATGGGTTTTTTTTCCTTGCCCATCATAGAAGCTATTATTTGTCCTTCAAGTTAGCTTTCTGGTTTCATTTTATTTATCTCATCTCTTTCGCATGTCTCACAAACTCTAAATATCTGAGCTCTATAAAGGCAGTGATGAATGTAAGTGGTGGTACTTAGAGTTCTCACACAATTATTGGGTTGGGGGGTTTTCTTTAGGAATTTGAAATCTGCCTTTCAGTAATGAAAGCGATTATGCCCACACTAAGATGAATAAAAGAAACAAAATGCATAGCACTAGAGTAATGGGAAATTATAGAAATCAATTTAAAATTAAAAAACCCCCAGTCTATGCCATTAATTACCTGTCAAAATAGAAATTCTTCTGTCTCCTTGCCCAATTCCACTTTATTCCCTCAACCCCCTCTGCCTCATCTTGAGGGAATTGTGTCAATTCCTAAAGTCAAATAACTTTTACTTAATAATTGCTTGGGATAGGATTTATTTTCTGAAACATGGTTGTACCTAAATGCATCCAGTTGAAAGAACACATTCTATGGCAAAGTGGAGGCACAAATGTAAAGACCAGAAGTTTCCAGTTTATAAACTGGGAGTGTTCCATAAACTTATATATCTATAAGTTGTTTGGAACTCAATTCCTTTATCCTAAAGAAAGCTCATTAACCATGATGGTTAGGCAGCCAGCTGACCTACGGAGCCCTACTTAACCAAGCTTTACCTGATAAGATCCACGCGGCGATTACAATCCCACAGGCTCCCTTTTCTGCACATTCACTAGACATGAACCAACTCCCAGAATCTACAGGAAAACACATTAAGTGAAACACATCTCCGTTATTTCCTCCTATTCCCTTCTCTGGTTTCAACCGGGAATGACCTTCTGAGAGCCGCGGGAAAAAGAAACTTGTGAATTGGGGTCCCTTTCATTCTGAGAACCTCTGGACCCCCGCAGTCCCTGTGTGTGGACCTTCCCAAATAAACTTGTAATCTGAGGGACGCTGGACGACGAAAATTCCCCTCCCTCTAGAAACTTTTCATCAAAACCATCCAAAATATAGGTCAGTAATGTGGAAGAATTTTATGAAATTCAGAAGTAAAAGGAAAGGACCAAGAACATACACAAAATTCAAAATGTTTTCATTGTTTTGGCATCAGAATTTAGAAATGAGAAAAATGTTTTTGATTTTCGTGACTGCATTTCCGACATTGTCCTCCTAATATGATTTGCATAAAATCTTCCAAATGACCACAGAAAATGTATTGCAGAGCATGACTGATTAGCTGTACAGTAGTTACGTGACACCTCCATATGGGACTCACGGGGCGTCCCTGAAAGGGACAAGTGATTGGGAGTCTGGGGTCAAGTGATTATGGCAGATCTTTCCAGGTGAGAGAGTTATTGGAATTAGGCAGATTCATGACAGAGTAGTTTTGGGTTTGTGGACCCAAAGGGACAGGGTTCTTGAGGGAGGCCTGATAAGGGACTATGGTCTGATCCCGAGCTATTGCCCAGTTGAGTTGTCTGTCTCACATGGGCAACATGTCTGGTTAGGTCATTGGCAGGAATTTCTTGAGGGACGCAGTGAAGTTACTTGTTGCTTTATAAGCTTGTCTTCCAGGACTGGACTTTTCTGGAACAAAAAATTAGGTCTTGGTGGTCTCCGTTCTCAGCCTCCACAGTGAAGTGGGGTGTGCAGCTGCTTTCAACTCTCACCTGCACTGCCGGCGGCTTGGTTTCCTTGACACCCAGGCTCTGGCCTTCTCATTCCTGTCCTCTGACCCTCTTCCTCCTCCTCCTGCTCTCTGTTCTCTTTGTTACAACTCCTCCTTGGCTGCTTCCCACTGGTCTGTTTGCCCCTGTGTCTAGGTGGCTTGCCCATGTGCCCGTATGCATCTCACTTCTTCCGCACGCTCCCACAAGGCAGGATCCCAGCCCGATTCCTTTCCCCCTTTTGGTTTACTCTATCACCCTTGGCTTTGTGCACAGCAGACAAGCACTGAAGCATTGTTTGACGAAGAACAAATGACTGTTTTGTTGGGATTCATCTCCTGCCAATAATATTTGTTGTTATTTGTGAAGTGAAAATCTCCAATCGTGCCTGGTTATCAATGTGACTGATTCTCCCTCTGCACCTCATTGGAAGGTGACTCATCTCACAGACACTGGGGATTGGCCCAGCAGAGACGTTTTGATTAATATAGCAGCTGCAACAAACTGGAAAATATAAATCTATTTGAATTTTAACATAAATTTTGAAATCACCAACATCTGAGTTTAATGCACCCTATTTTTTTGCTCCTAGAAGAGGCTTTATGTGCTTCTTGGGGACTAACAGCTTCATTGAGAAATGACACAGTGAATAAGTAATATTCCATGGCTTCTTTCCTGTTATTCTAGAAGCTCCAAAATCCACAAATGTCCATGCTATTCTACTTAGGAAAGCTATGCCTACTAATACAGTGGTTATATTAGAAGGTATTTCTTCTTCAAACTACTTCCCTGTTTGTATATGTCCATGATAAAAATAAACTCAGATGTCCAAGTCACTAAATTTTATTTTGGTTTTTTCCAAGGCTACCTTTTGAAATGTAAAGTTTTCATGTAGAATTCTTTATCATGAAAATGTTACAGTTCAGTGAGATATAGAAAACAGCCTAACAAATACCCGTGTGCATCCCACCCCCCTTTGATTATTTCCTCAGGCCATTTAATCTCCCTTTGCCTCTATTTTCTCTTTAAAACGGGGATAATAATAGCATTTGTGTCATAGACTTGTTCTGAGGATTAAATGAATTGCACATAAAACACTAAGAAGGGTGCTTTGTCCATGGTGGAGTATTAAAGATGAAGCAGCTTTTATTTTTAACAATTACGATGACATACTTTAAAAACAGATTTGAAGCACCCCATCCCGTGGTATTTTTCTACTCTTTCCTGCCCCTGAATTTGATGTACACCCGAGTGGTGTTTATCATTTATGCGCATTGTTGCATATTCTTAGCACATTTCACATCTGTGCATATCCATATTGCTTAGTGCATTCTCTAAACTTTATATAAGTGATACGGCACTGTGAATAAACAATGGCAACTTTTTTCTCAACTTTGTTTTTAAGACTTACCTATTTTGATAACATTTTATTCTAGCTAACTACATTAACTCAATTCCAAAAGTCTTCGCTTCAATGTCATTTTCTCAATAAGAAATATTCTGAAAACCTCATTTAGCATTAGCCAGCCCTGGTCTTAATCTCCAGCATAAGACTGTTCTACTTTTTCTTTTCCATATGTTGGTCATCACTTTCTAGAATGTTACATAATTCACCTATTCAGAAGTTCATTTTCATTACCCCTCTCCCTTGTAGAATACAAAGTCCAATGAGGAATTTTTGTCTGTTTCCATTTTTTCACTGATGTGAACCTAACGATGTGTGGCATTGAGTAGATGCTGAATGATTTTGTCCCTTCTCCCATTGGTGGTCATTCTAACGATTCCTTTTGTAGTTGCTCTTATTGCAAAAAATGTTGCACTAAATATTCTTACACATATCTCCTGAGTAACTGTGATTTTTCTCTCTAGTACCTGCCAATAAACTGTTAGGTAAAAGGTGAATATCTTCAAGCTTCTTTTTAAGTGGTTTAAGGTATCTTGGGATTCGTCAAGTGTTGCCTATTGAAATAGAAAGCATAAATAATCTTTCATCAACATAAATAGAGACCTGTCTGCACAGAGAAATTATTAAAATAAGCTTGGCTTTATTTATCAAAGTGACAAGGCCTTGAATTTGATTATGGAAAGTCCTACTGCAGACTTTGAATGCAGGCGCTCAGTCAAGCTAGCTTAGTGCATTTTCCATGGATTCTAGTAATGTCTGGCTCTCAGGCTAATTCAGAAATGGCTACTTCAGCAGAGCACATGGAGACCCCAATCAACCTGGCTTTCCTCGAGTGGAAAAGAGCCCATCAAATCCACTCTCTGCCATGGCCCAGCCTACAGATGTGGCCACCCCAATTGGCGTGTGCTCAAAGGTCACGCTTCCATCTTGCTGCGTTGTCTTTGATCACATTGAGTCATCATTCATTTTTGATACCATTTCATTGTTAGTTGGTTTTCTTTTCTAAGTTGTAGTTAGGGGGAAAATAGAAGGTAACAGTAATTGTCAAGCCAACATTAGGGACTCTAAACTACAGACAGGAGAGAAATTAATCCTCAAAGCATTTCACACAAACAGCAGCAATGTGCAAATTACAGATTATTTGTGTCACATAACCAGTGCCAGTAGCACATCAGAGAACTGAAATCCATTTCAATTCTTATCCCAAGCCTGGGTGTTCATGGTTCTCTACCGAACCCAAAGGATATCACAATTGCCCATGATGATTCGCAAAGAAATGAAAAGAAAAATAGTGATTGAAGACTCAAGTGGTTTTTAATGCTGCTCAATTGAATATATTTTCCAAATGAATTTTTCCTACTTTTCAGCACAGTTATTAAGGAAGTTTGGCAAAAGCTTTCTTGAAAAAGGAAATTCAGTTAATCTCTCGAAGGCTTTCTTTTATTATGGGGTATTTTTTTTTCCAATAGCTATCAATGACTTTGTAGAAATGATCCATAGCTTTGCAATGCATTTTCATTGAGAAGATTCTCGATTAGATTATAAAATTATCTGTATGGCATGGCAACAGAACAAAAGTAAATGTTGATTACAGACACTACTTAAAATAAAAAGCCCTATTTCAAAATTACCCTTTAAAAAATAAGATTCAACTCTGTCTTCTTATGCTTTTTTAGTACATTGTCTTATTCATTTTTAATATCAAACAGCCAATTTATTTTTATTTACAGTGAGCCCTGATTTTTAGAATACACGTACAAGGGGCGAGTGACGAGTTTGGAAGCCAGGGGAAAACACAATAAAAGAGCACAGACCTGCAATCATGTTTCAGGATAATTAAGCATGAGATGAAATTCTAACTTAAATTTACCAAGGGACCACAAAATAGATTTAAAGATTTGGGTCCAGTTCAGGAGAGAGCTGGGGAAAGACAGTGAGAGAAGAGGAGGCTCCAACGAGGAAGGTGAAGCAAGGTTAACAGACAAAACATCACCCGATTTCTGTTTCTCTTATTTTCTCAAGCAAAGAGTATTTGTCATGTTAGAAAGGAGAGAAAAACAGTTTAAGAAGGAACCTGTGTCTAGAAAGTCAGAAGAGAATAGGGCACACACCAAACGTTCTACGTGTAATGTCAGAGTTGCTGCTGGGAAGCCGAGACGCTGCGGAGAAAGAAACTAGAACTCAGCACTCTGGAGATTGTTTTAATTTCCTTTTTAACTTTACAAAAGGAGGAAGGCTCAAATCTTAGAAGTTGAAAAGTACTGAGTTTAATATCAGTTTCAGCCATCAACTACCAACAGAGAAAAAAAATAGTATGAACACTAATATAAAATTAGGTAATCAGTAAGTGCCAACTTGGATTCATCGAGAGTGAGTGCGGAAGAGCTCATTTGTGAGAGAGGTGAAGCTTGGCAGGGCTTAGAAGGATGGATATGGTTTCTCCCACTGCAAACCTACACTAGAACTATAGTCTTCCCTGGCCCACCGTGTGTTCCCTCTCAGCCACCTACACCTACTGACTTCTTCCCCTGCCTGCCCGCCTTGCATTTCTAGTTTGCTATTTTTAAGCTCCAAGCTTAAAGCACTAAGCACTAAGCACTAAGCATTAAGCACTAAGTTTTTATCTGCCCATCTCCCACATTGCTGTTCCTGTGCTGACCAGTTTGTAGGTCCCTACACCTTCTTCTCAGTGTCTTGGCTCCTCTCATTTCTTCCCTCCAGCCATATGCTGAAAGGATCTTTGTTTATTACCCGCGTTGCACCTGCACGTGCTTCAGGTAACGATCTAGTCTTCTGTTAAAGATGTTTGTATTTGAGCTATCACTGACATCAGTCCTTTTACTTATGTCTTAGGGGGATGCAAGAGTACAAATTCTAAAAACAAACTAATTTTAAACTTTGTTTCTTTTTTTACTCAGAATTAAAATAAGTCAAAGTCGTTTTTCTCAAGTTCAAGTGATGCAACAGAACACTTATAAAGAAAAAAAAATCTCAAAAACATCTGAAGTTGAATAAAATTACTTGTAAGATAACAGTTCCTAAATATGTCTAGATATAAACTGAGAGCCTGAAGCTCGATACAACCAGAAGTCCTAAAGAAAAAATGACAAATTAAATATAAAGGAAAGTACAAAACCGAAAGGTTCAGATTCACGGTATGAATTTAATATGGCAGATTCTCTCATGTTACTGACACTGAACAATTGCTGGGGATCCAGACAGGGCCCTGAAGTGTTGCCCCGTGTCCTCGTCATCTCAGGCTGCCTAGGACTGGGCCGTGGGCTGCCTCCCTTCCCCTGCCCTTCCCCAGCTCTCTCTCCCGTAAGACTGTGGGACCCCCTGCCCTTCCCTGGCCCTCTCTCCCCCTAAGACCATGGAACCCCCCACCCTTCCCCAGCCCTCTCTCCCCCTCAGACCGTGGGACCCCCGGCCCTTCCCTGGCTCTCTCTCTCCCAAGACCGTGGGGCCCCCACCCTTCTCCAGCCCTCTCTCCCCCTAAGACCCTGGGACCCCCGGCCCGTCCCCGGGCCTCGCGCCCCCGAACCCCCGGGGGCCCCCCGCCCGACCACCGCCCCCCCGCACCCCAA
>CAUYRH010138419.1:0-17688 GCA_963574655.1 Perodicticus potto
TAAATGCAGTGAAATTGGGCTCTGTGTATGTCTCAGTGTGAAGCAAAGGAAAGAGCTTGGGCGCAGCCTCTGTAAACTGTCCAGAATCGATCCATGCTCAGTTTCTCTTATCAGGGAGGAATGCTGATTAGTTGTGTTGAAACCACAAAAAGGCAGAGGAGTCCAGTTGCCAAGTTGGGCTGCTGGTTGAAATCAGTGGTGGAACAAATCTTTCAGATGACTAGTGTCTCTTTAACCCTTTATATAGAAAGTTTACTGGTGGTTACTGTGGGGCAAAGATAAAGGTATGCCTCTAATATATCAAATTTTATTTGCTAAAAAATATGGAAAATAGAAGTAAAGATAAAATAAAAAAAACCCTCTATATGTAATATTGCTCAATAGTGACCAAAAAGAAAAATAAACCAAACTATGCCAAAGAAAATAGAATTGGCATGGCACATAAAAAAATTATAATCCTTTCCATAGAGAATTTGTGTCCATGAAATAGAAACTGAATATGTAGAACAAAAATGTTCATTTAATTATTAAAAAAAATTGTTTCAGTAATAAATTTTTTATCACAAAATATATTATATTCCCAATACATTTTTAAAAAACTTAAAAATTCTGGTTGACAAAGGACACTATTAAGAGGATGAAATAACTATTCATACAAGGATATTTTCGAACTATGTATCTGGTAACCGATATGGTAAGAACATAAGAATTCCTACAACTCTGTAACAAAAAGAAAAATTACCTAATTAAAAAATAGGCAAAGGATCTGAACAGTTATTTTGCTAAAGAAAATATATAAATGGGCAATAAACACATGAAAAGGAATTCAAAACCATTGGTTGTTAGGACAATGCAAATCGAAGTACTGTAAGATATATTTTCACTACTACTATATAATTAAAAAAGGAAGATCAATAGAAAACCGTCAGAATGGAAAAATATATTTGCATATTATGAATCTGACAAAATCTTGATTACTGAGATCTATACATAATTCAAATTACTAAACATCAACAACAAAAAGTTAATAATCCCATCTATCATTGGACAAGAGACAAGAACAGAACTTTCTCTGAGGACAGAAATGGATAACACATATCTGAAAAAATGCTCATCACCCCTAATCATTGGAGAAATGCAAATCAAATCCAACCTGAGATATTGCCTAATCCCAATGAGATTAGCCCACATCACAAAGTCCCAAAGTGGCAGATGCTGGCTCAGATGTGGAGAGAGGGGAACACATTTACACAGTTGGTGGGACTGCAAACTAATACGGCCTCTTAGGAAAGAAGCATGAAAAAACCTCAAAGAACTGAAATTAGATTTCCAATTTGACCCATAAATCCCACTACGAGGCATTTTTATTTGTTAATAAAGATGAAAAATAGAAGTAAAGATTAAAAATTTAAAAAAAATCTGTGTGTAATTTAGAAGAAAAAAATAATTGTATCATAAGGACATTTGCACTAGATTGTTTATCACAGCTCAATTGACAATCCCCAAGACATGGAAGCAACCTAAATGCCCATGAACTCAAGAATGGGTTAACTAACTGTGGTATATGTGTGCCGTGGAATACTGTATAGTCATAAAAGGATGGTGACTTCACATCTTTTGTATTAAACTGGATGGAGTTGAAACACAGTCTTGTTAGTAAAGTATCACAAGACTCGAAAAGCAAATATTCAATGTGCTCAGTACTAATATGAAGCCAGTAAGCGATCTAATTCATGCCCACAAAGGAGAAAAATTCATTTCAATTAAAGTTGAAAAAATATTGGGTATTGAGAGAGGGGAGAAGGGAGAGGACGGTTTTGGGGTGTTCGCACTGAATGGCCACAATATAGGGGTGTATGGCACACCTTTTGGTTGCTGGATATAACTAAAGATGGACTTTACCTAAAAAATTCAAATATTGTGACTTGGTTGTTTGTACCCTCACTTTAACCTGAAATTTAAAAAAAAGAAAGAGAAAGAAAATAAAAATGAAGAGTTGACAAGTATGTAAAGAAGTTTGGACCACTCATACTATGCGGGTCTGCATATAAAATGTTACAATTGCTGTGGAAGACAGAATTGTCCTAAGAAACAGCAATGCCACTCCGAGATTAATATCCAAAAAAATTAAAAATAAGAATCAAATAGAATGGTACTAGTGTTCATAGCAGCATTATTCACAGTAGGAAAAATCATGAAAATATTCATCGTCTTTATTCACAGATGAATAGATAAGATATGGCATATGCTTGCAATAGAATGCAGTTAAGCCACAAAAGGATCAAAGTTCTCATTTATGCTACAGTGTGGGTGAAGTTTTTAAACATTATGCAAATATACCAGAAATCAAGGACAAATGTAGTACAATTCCACTTACATGAAACATTTAGAATAGAGAAATTCATGAAGAAATTAGGGGAGAGGTTACCAGAGCCGGGAGGGAAGAGAGGAAATGGGGAGTGATTGCATAGCAACAGAGGTTGTTTGGAAGGACAATAAATTGTGGGAATAGTGGTGATGGTTGTAGAACATGGTAAATATAACTAAGACCACTGAATTACAGGTGTAATAGGTTAAAATGGCAAATTTTATATTGTATATATCCATAACAAACATTGTGAATCTTTGAATAATTGCATTATTGTTACAGTATTTTCATTTTTAGAAACTATTTTTTATAATTTGCTTAATATTCTTGACTATTATTCTTGTCTTTAAAGATACTGTAAATTTTTCAATTTTTCTGTTGATACAGAATTAAAAAAGTATTTTATAATCTCGAGTAAAAGTCAGAAGATCATGATGATTACGTTTGATGATTTATTAGGCAGAATAGACTCTTGGTTTAAAAACTCTCTGAAAGCATAAGAGGTAAAGTCTCCACCTTTTTTAATGCTGCGTAGTATTCCATGGTGTACATATCCATAATTTATTCATCCATTCATGGGTCAGTGGGCACTTGGGCTTCTTCCATGACTTGGAGGTTACGAACTGAGCTGCAGTGAACATCTGGTGCAAATATCTTAGTTGCAGAGTGATTTTTGGTCTTTTGGACATACACCTGGTATATTAGTATTTTGGATGTACACCTAGTAATATTACAGAATCAAACAGCAGGTCTGCATTTAGATCCCTGCGTGTTCTCCAAACTTCTTTCCAAAAGGAACGTACTAGCTTGCGTTCCCACCAGCAGTGCAGTGTTCTCTTTTCTCCACATCGACGCCAACATCTTTACCTCTTTTACGCTTACATGGATGGAGCCGGAAAATATTCTTCTTAGTAAAGTATCTCAGGAATGGAAAAAAAATATCCAATGTACTCAGTACGACTATGAAACCAATTTATAATCACTCACACTTCATATGAGAGATGAATCACAACTATAACCCGGGATAAAGGAGAGAAGGGGAGGAGATGGGCATGGAGGGGGGAAGTTTGACAGAGGGAGGGCTAATGGTGGGACCACACCTATGGAGCATATTGCAAGGGCACAAGTCAAATCTATCAAGTATAGAACACAAGTGTCTTAACACAGTGATTAAGTAAATGAGGTGAAAACTCTATTAATCAGTAGGATGTAAGCACTCCAATTTGTACAAAAAAATCAACACATGGAATCCCACACAGGCATAAACGTGTTCATGATCTATGTACACATGACTTAAGAAAAGGAAAAAAAAATAAAAATAAAAACTCTCTGAAGTTTTAAATCACTCATGATTTTGGTAAGCTACTTCTTTATTATTTGACAGAAATTTCACATTAATGAGATTAAAGTATATTTTTCCATCATTCTACCTTCAATTCAGTCAGATGGTTGATTCCAATACTTTAAAGCACCATTTTATGAAATTTTTGTACTTTGAAAAACAACCTTTTTCCTTTCTTCCATTAAATATATACTTGTTATATGCATATACATATGTATATATATACACATACATATGCAATTACATATTATATTTTTGAATATACATTATATATGTAGGCAACCCTTTATTTTAATTTCATCCTTATGTCATTTACATAGGATTGTCCCTTTTGGGTTGATTCCACCTGAGCTTTGGCTATAGCACCATTTGTGTCACTTTTATTGTAATTATACATGTCCAGTAAATGCTATTACTCACTATTCTACCTCACGCAATCCCTTCTTCATGGACAGTGAATACTATTTTGAAGACAGAGCCTAAAAGGGCAAAACTACAGTATGGCCTAAAGTTTGCAGTGGATGGGACAAATGAACAGATTCGTATTTTATATTTTTATATTAACACATAGTTAGATATTTTCTAAATGTTTGTAAAATTTTGTAATGAATATTTTGTCAATAAAGGTACATTTTGCTACAATTTCCCATTTTTACCATGTCTGTATTTATGGTGACACCCAGCTGAATGGTTGCAAAGCCAAGCATAGTTTATGAATTATTGAATGTTTTTAACGTATGACGTTTTCTCTATAATTTTAATTATTTTAAAATACATTTTATATGTAATTTATGTTTACTAAATCACTTATCACAATCTTATATCAAGATATTAACAAAACAATTTAACGTAGAAATGTTATTGCTTTCAAATTTTATGAACTTTTATGGTTTCAGAAAATTTTATTAGCATTAGTGATTAAATATCTTAAAGAACTTCGATGATGACAGTTATATTTCATAGTATGGAGTATATCTCTTTTTCTCTTGAATTGCCTTTGTTTATTTTTACTTTGTGTTGCTTTTAAGCCAGACAGAACTGTCTCTTCTTCCTCAATCCAGACCTAATGAGGATAAGGTGGGAAGAAAGATTTGGTTTCTCACTCCAATTTTTATTTCTCCACAAAGATCATAGTATGTATTAATATACTACTACATGTGAGGTTACATTGTAGCAAAAGCAAGAAGCAGGCTTTGCCAATTTACCTGATGGCTCAATGATGAGGCGAAAAAGATTGTTTCACTGTTTTCTTTCATGTAGGTCTACTTTCATAGCCAAACAGGAAATACAAGCCCTTTTTCTGCTTTTCCACGTGTAAATAGTTGATAAATCTTATCAGGTTGTTCATCTTGGACTGTGACTTAGAAAGAAGCTCCTACACTCCACTAATGCCGAATAGTCTTGCAATGTTAAACCTTGTTTAATTATTTTCCATCAGTTAGAAACTAGAGGGGTAGAGGAGAGGAAGAGTTGCACTATAAAATTCACACCTAATGATTCATTGGCTGGGGTACGTTGACATGAATTGTGAGAGCAGACAAACCGCAGCTGGCTTTGCAGGTGCCGTCCAGGTGGGCCTTGGCAGATGATGTTGAACGGGATGAGTTGTAACTCTTATTAAATGGGCTGCAGCTGAAAGTGCAGGTTCAACTAAAGTAGTAAATTACTGGGAGGCATCGTTAAGTTCCAACTAAGCTTCACTTCAAAACAGGTAGCTATTCAATCTCAGTATTTTTTTTTCAAATACAGCTGGTGTCCACATGCTTTAAAGTGTGCACTTAACACACATCAGATGTGCATGATTCTTGAGCCATTGGCAGTCAGATTAATGGGAATGCAAAATAATTCCAAACTTCGAAAACAAAAGAATTTCAAATAACTTATATAAACACTGTTGCCATAATAATTTCTACTTTTTAAAAGTGAGCCATGCAGAGGCACCTCAATTCAATGAGTACCATATGACAAGGAGAAAGAAAAAGGATAACTTCAAAGTCAAAAACTTTGACAAATCCGATTTCAGCCGGGTTATCAAAGTGAACATCAAGAGTGAAAAGTCATCTTGGTAACATGTCGTGGTGGTATGACGCGAAGAGACTGTCATTTCATCTCTGTGGATTTCCTACCCCAAACCTACATCTTCAGTTCACTCATGAGAAAAGCATCAAGTAAAACCCAGTCAGGGTCCTACTACAGAACACATGATCGGTGTCCCTCTAATTGTCAAGTGATCCAAGACAAGAAAGACTGAGCACCCGGCACAGGAAAAAAGAGCCCTCTGAGACCTGACAACTCCACATAACGTGATACCTTGGATGGACTTCTGAAACAGCAAAGAAATATTGGTGCCATCTAATAAACATGAATAAGGTATATTAACAAAAAGGAGTATGGGTTCAATAATTGTGACAAGCATAAGATATTGATAGGCTAACATAAGATGTTAATAAGAGGGGAAACTGGGTGTGGGATGCATAGGAACTCAGCACTGTGTTCATAATTTGCCGCAAGTCTAAAAATGATTCTAAAACAAACTGTACTTTACAGAGCATAGTTGTCTACAACATGGATTCTGATTCAGCAAAATGTGGGTTGAAGCCTGAGATTCTGTGTTTCTAAGAAGCCCCTGGTGCTGTTGGTGCTACTGGTGCCGCCTGCCTCGGTTTCATGGAGCTGTGCTCAAAGAGCCATCCCCAGGTCAGCAGGGTCAGCATCATTGGGAACTTGATAGAAATACAAGTTCTTCCATCTCAGACCTACTGAATTAGAAATCCTCGGTTGGGGCCCAGCAATACATTCTACAGCAACCCGTCCAGACGCCCCGGTGTGTGATGTGAAAAACTCTCAAATACAACACTGGTATGCTATGCTTTCTTACTTCCCTTTTTATCCAAATGTGAATAGGAGATAAGTTTGAAGTAAGGGCACATTTTAAATGATGAATACATTGAATAAATTGCCACACACAGTCTATCTCCTTATCTTATTGGAGACTGAATTCAAGGCCCAAGAAATAGATTCAGATAATTTACGTAATTTGACCACAGATGTCCACTTAACGTAAGCTTTCCTTGCCCGTTTCCCTATAGAAGGATGGCTAATTTACATACGAGAGCAGAGGTAATAATGTGATCACCACTACACCCCATGAAAATTATAATGCAATTTGCCAAATTAAAATTTTATTACTATTGGATTAACTATTCTGGCCCAGTCATATTTAGATCAAAAGTACCTTTTAATTGAGTTTTTTTAATTCTAATCGCTAGATAAGTGTATGAAAGATGTGATTTTTGTAAAATGTGCTATAATAACTTATTTCATTTTTATTTTCCTGTATGGATAATCTATCCTTTAGATACTTGTGCATCTTTGCTTTTAAATATTATGTTTAATAATTCATTCATGTTGATAACCACACAAATATATATGAATTTTACAAAAATATGTATTTTTATTTTTTCAAAAAATTTAGGGGATACAGGTGTGTTTTGTTACATGGATAAATTTTATCCTGCTGAAGTCAAGACTTTTATTGTGCCCGTCACCAGAGTGGCGCACGTTGTACTTGACTGGTACATTTTTATCACTCGACCCTCCCTCAGCCTCCCCACTTTTTAGTTTCCAATGTCCATTTCAGGTTTTTCTGACCATACATATACTTCCCTTAGCTTTCACCTACATATGAGAACATGCGGTATGTCTGTTTTGTCCATTTTATAAAATATATTTTGCAAATAGGGATTTTTTTTTTATTTTGCAGGGGATTGCGCCTTCCTTAAGTTCATAATCAAAATTACAACAAAATGAATAAATTGTGCTGGTAGTTTGTACAAGTTCAACAAGTTTGATCATTCCTATAGGGAATATGGACAGGAATAGAAACATAGGGCCCTAATTTATGACATTTGATTTTCCTAAATATTGTTGAAATTTTCTCTTTGTGCTTATTTTTATTTGCTTTTCCATTTACTGGTTTTTGAGGCAGTTTACTGTTACATATGCTATCGAGGTATGGTTTTGTCAAATTAATTAATTTGAGCCAATCAGATATGTGAAATATATAAAATAATTAACTTTATATTTTGAGGTTGACTATATTTTCAAATATTTTCTGTCTTTTCTACTTCCTCTATATCAATTATTTCATAATATAGCTTACTTACTTTTATTGTGGTGTATGTATTTTATAGATAGCTACACATGTATAAACACATATATATTTAAATATATGTATTAATTTATTTAGTTTTTCTGTGGTTGTATCCACACAATGTATGTATTCCTGGGTAGGATATACATGTACCTTTTTTTATATTAGATAAGATATTTTTACATTTCTTGTCTGTTGCTCTTATACAGAAATACAATTATCTTTGCTATTTTAATTATACCTCACAACTTACACGATTCTCTAATTCCTATTTTTAATATATTTTCTTGTCTTCATTAACAGGACATAATGTAGTTTGCAAAGAATAAGAATTTATATGTCTTTCTAATCTCTATACATTATTTTCCTTATTAACTTATCCTTCTGGCTTATTTTCTTTATCTTATTATTATATCTTATTAAGTGGGTTACTATAAGCCCTATACTGGGGGACCGACTAGGAAGGTAGGAATTCTCATTCACACTCAGCTACTTTCAGTATGGAATCCTCCTCCAGCTTATTGAATATGCTTGATGTGAGTTAACTCTTTTTTTAGACTCTTATTCGGTACAGAATTCAAACAGCCCAAGGAAATTTTGACTATTTGTCTTTATGTAACATCTGAATAAAGAAATGCTGTATAAAAATCAAGATTTCCCTTTAGAGACATACATGAAAACAACCTAAATTTCTTTCTTAGGATGACAAATATCAGACCAATTTTATGCTGAGATTCCAAGCCAAAGAGGTTATTATTAAATGACAAAGAGAATACATGAATGGTAAACATAGTATATATCCACCCACATCAGAGCCCCTAAATACATAAAGCAAATACCAATAGATCTGAAAGGAAAGGTAGAGTGTAGACAACAGCAACACCACATTTATACAATAGATAAATTATCCAGATAGAAAATCAATCAGAAAACATCATGTTTAAACTACACTTTAGATTAAATGGACCTGATATAAAAATAGTGAACATTCCAAGAAGAGCAACAGAATACACATCCTTCTTGAGCACACATGCATGAAACATGTCTTAACAAATTTTGGAAGATTGAAATCATATCACGTATCTTCCCTAACAGTGGAATGAAACGAGAAATCAGTAATAGAACGTATTTTGGAAAGTCAAGTACATAAAAATTGAACAGCGTGCTCCTGAACAGCCAATGAGTCAAAGAAGAAGTTAAAAGAGAAATTTTATAGTATTGTTAGACAAACCAAAATGGAAACAAGACATACCAAAAACATACCAAAACGTATAGGATATGGCAAAACTAGTTCTAAGAAGAAAGTTTATAATAGGGTTATCCAACCTTTTACATCTCTGGGACAGATCAGAAGTAGAGTTTATTTTTGGTGAAGCATTAAATACATGAACACTAATGAAAGCGAGTGAACAAGAATAACAAAAAGCTCTGTACATAATTTTCAGGATATTCACCACCACAAATAAACAAAAATGTCCTTACATAATAATCCTGTTTTTTTTTTTTTTTTTTGAAAGAGAGTCTCACTATGTCACCCTCTGTAGAGTGCCACGGCATCACACCTCAGAGCAACCTCAAACTCCCAGGCTTAAGCAATTCTCTTGCCTCAGCCTCCTGAAGAGCTGGGACTACAGGCGCCCGCCATAGTGTCTGGCTATTTTTTGGTTTCAGGTGTCATTGTTGTTTAGCAGGCCCAGGTCAGGTTCGAACCTACCAGCTTTGGTGTATGTGGCTGGAGACCTACTCACTGAGCTATGAGTGCAAAGCTCATAATAATTCCAATTTTGCAGCAGCCTATTCAGAAAGTCTTTTAAAATCATTGGGCAAGTCCCAAGTTTGTAATCTCTAACATAGAAAATGTACATACTAAGTAATAAAATGTCTTTGGGTGTTTTGATTTTTTAATTATAAAAGTAAAAGGAAATTGGGCAATATCAAACTGATGAGATATTTGACATCGTATTTGAGAAATTACGCATCAGTTTCTGGTTTGATGGAAGTAGGTGCAATTCTCAGTGATTTCTCAAGCTGCTCATTAGATATTATTTTTCTAATTTTACCCTTAATTCTTGAAAATAGTTTGCTCTCAAATGTAGCTGCTGAGAAAAGAAAAATGATGATAGGAATAAGGCATGATTGTGAAAGGGATATTTGTCTCTGGAAAGATAGGATCAATAATAGTCCAGTAAAGAGATAAGATCAAATTTTTCTTCAAGTTCCAGCTCTATGGATTCCATTTGGAAAATGGCATGTAACGTATTTATGTGCACTTAAAATGGAATCACACATGCACCAAAGTGTTGAAATCTGTTCTCAAATTCTTCTATCAAATTGAAAAGCAAGGCTACATAGTTTTCGCTGTTCATAGGACTGTGTTTAGCCAACGTATGGAAATGCATAAAATTGTTTACTGTAATTTGAGCTTGCCATAATTTGGTGTCATTTGGAACACTCTTATGGTTGGAAATGTTGTATTGATAAGGTGGTTTCACCTTGAAGATCCATGTTTAATTCATTTAAATGAGCAGTTAAACACAGTAAAAATGCTAAATCTATGAGCCAAATTGCACTGTCAAATTACTGCACAAATTTAGTTTTTGCTATCATTGATGACTTGATAACAGGCCACAAATCATAAAATCTTTTAAACATTTGGCCTTGACTTAGTCAATTTACTTTTGAAAGTAAATGATGTTGCCATAGTCAACATCAACACTTTAAAAGAATTCCTGGAATTGGTGATGATTCAATCCCTTGGCCCTTAATAAAATTCACAGTTTTGATGATAATTTGCGTGACGTTATCCATTTTTAAATTTTTCCTGATACATTTTCTTAATTTTCTTTGTGATGACACTTCATCTAACGCTGAGTTTTGGGAACCAATTGCATTGTCTTCTATTAATTTTACAAATCTCTCTCTTTTATCTACAGTCTCCAGGGCACCATCAGTAACTATACCAGATATGTTGCCAATAGACAAAGAAAATCACTTTAATATATATTTTACTGCTTCATATAAATCTCTTGATTTAGTTGAGTCTTGTAATGGCACTAAAGAAGCCATTTATTCAGTGACATTACATTCATCATTGGTACCTGTGATAAAAACGGCAAATTGAGATATTTGTGGCTCAATGCTGTCATCCATCACCAAAGCATAAAATTTTAAAATATTAGCTTTATTCTCCAAACTTCTTTTGAAAGATTTTCCAAATTCTTAAATTCACCTGGCTATAGTCTGGGAAGATAAGCTGATTTTGAAAATATCCCCCTCTTGTTCAAGGCAAATTAGATCTGCCATGTTTTCCATATATGGATCAATAAATTCACCATCAGTAAATGTCTTTTATTTCTTTGCTATCAAGTATGTTACCATATAACTAGCTTTTATAATGGAATCCATCTGAGTTGTAACTTTAAAACAATTCTGCGATAAGACATACCTTTTTTTCTATTCTAATATTTTGTCCTCATGACACAATTTTTCATGCATATCCAATCTGGCAGCATATTTTTGCACATAATTCCTTTTAAAATTATAGTCTTTGAAAACTCACACAAATTCTCTACAAGTCAATCAGAGCTCTTTAAAATTTGCTGCCAAAAAAAAAAAACACCCACCAAAAAACAACAACAAAACTAGTCATCCATCTACTTCTCTTTGAATAATCTTCATTCATCTGTAAATTTTCTTTTTTATTTTTTTTTGTTCCACTTTCTTTTGAGTCATCGCAGTAGCCATGCTGGGGTGAAAAATCATAAGAAATAAGAGGCTATATTTACTTGCATTATGAAAATTAATTGACAGTAAAATAGAAAGCAAAGTTTGGGCCCTTGCACATCTCAGCTGCTCATGTAAGGCAAGGCAGAGGGCTGATGGTCAAGTGCTGTGGGCGATGTGTGAGGCACCACCAAGGTGTGGAAGAGCCTTCAACAATCTTTTGACTTGACTGTGGCCACAGACTCACCCCTCTCTAGAAAGAAGGTATTGGAAATCTTGTTTTTATAACAGTTAATCATGTGTAGTATATGACATAGTTTATCAACCACAGGATTACATGTTTTTACAGAAAAATAGATTGAGGAAGATTGGCAGGAATCCATTTCAGCCATCTGAACCTTCTTTCCTTGATCTATAAAGGTAAAATCTTCTGTGCTCTTGAAGAATTCACAAAGGAAAAAAAAATTCTATCTTAATTTCTTTTTAGCTTACCCATTGCTTTTTATGAAAACCTAATGCAATTGACAAATGTGTTATTATTTGGATCATTTTTATTAATATACATAGGATATCATTATGATAGCCAGAAGCAGAATAATGTCTTCATAAGGAAATGAGAGGAACAGTTTCATTTTCTCTACTTTTTCTCCACAAATGAGAAGCACTGTGGGGAAAGGTTTCCTTTCATGTGCAACACGCAGGATACAGCTCAAAAAAGAGAAAAAAAAATTCTATTTCCAAAGTTCACTTAACTTACATAACATTGAATGTTTTCGAGTTAAATTCGGGTTGACTTCAGTTGTTACTAGTGATACCCAGGCCTAAATGAACAGACATTTTAAAGCCTACACATGTGTGATTTCTTACTATAAACCAAACAAAATTCATGCACCACTTAATTTGAAAATAAATACGTAAAGTATTAACAGAAGCATGAGCAATGGAGAAAATAAAATTTGAAAGCAAGATTTATGCTAATTTGATGCTGTTTGTTAAACTCCCTAATACTCATACCCTAACTACCAAAAATTTTTGTAGCTAGGTCATAAACTAAATATTATACCTTCAAAAGAATGTTTCATAACCAAAATAGTTGTTTTGTATGCATAAATCCAATCTCGCATTTACAAATGAGTGCCTTGCTCGTGGATATGGGTGATATTGTATGGCTTACTGCTAACTGTCCCTGCAGCAATTCCCAGGCTTTAGCTTTTACAGTACAGCTGTGAAGTCAGTAGGGAGTCTTTCAATTATTTGTGGTTTTACACATCTGTCAGCTAAACCTAAGCATCAATGCAAAATTGTACACATGGGGACATTGTAAGGATTTGTGTCTCTCCCTGGAAGATGTTGAATCTATATACCAGCAGAGATCCGTAAATGAGTCTTTCCATCCTTAGGAGATATATAGTCATTTTCCACTAATGCTTCTGCTACACCAGCTTTGAAAATTCTCAAAACAGACGTCCATAATCATGAATAAACTGAAAATGGATCCTACAATGTCTTTGACACATTTTTTTCAGAAAATATGAGCTTTCTGAGCACAACGTGGCACCAGAATAGATACCTTAATTTAAAATAGTTTACAGTATCAGAGGAAATAAAATTACATTGAAAATTCTTCAAATCCACATGAGTTTGGGTGAAAGGATTCAAGATGAAGTGAACACGCTGAACACGGCGAAGGTTTGCAGCTCATGAAACACGAACGAACATACTTCAGTGAGGACAGTTACTTGGTGCTGTGAGTCTACAGTGTACTTCAATTTCAGAAAGAATAGTGATGTCTATTGTCAAGGTTATTATTTTAAAACTTTAAATAGCATAGCTGTGAATACTGTTTTCTGTAAAACGGAGTAAAAATTGATGGGTTATATATTCTATATATGAAACCTTTTTGCCTTTTCAATTTACAATTAGCTTCGAGTTATAAAAATACCTTGATTTCAACTCTGAAACCTGTTTTCAAACATTTCTGGGTTCTTCTTATCTATTTTAAAAGTTTTGTACTTGAGTTTTTTGGCATAATATGGTAAAAGGGATCATATCAAATAAACATAATTAGCATTTTAGCTTTCCACTTAGGAAATTTGTAGTTAGATTAGTAGATTTCCCCTTCTAAAATCAGTTTCTTCACCTGAATGTAAAAAAAAATGGCAACAGCTCTTTGAACTCAGGTAGACAGGTAAATGTGAAAACATATGCATACATTTTTACCCTGTTGATAATAAACTGCTAAAACTGCTAGCCTTCTACCCAACTATAGTTAACAGTAGCTCAGTTAATGTTAATATAATGGGATATTTTCCATGATCAGATTACATGTCATAACTAGAAATAACATCAGCTGTTCATAACTCAGTACAAAATGAGCCTTCCCTCATTATGCTGAACATGTTTATTCTCCCCAAATTCGTATACCACTTTATCCCCAATATGATGATAGCCAGGCACAGAACCTTTGGAAGATAATTATGTCACGAGAGGGAGCCCTCAGGAATGGCATTAATCACCTTATAAAAAAATACTGCAGAGAGCCCACTTGTCCCTTGTCCCTTGTCCTATGTGAGGAGCATATTGAGAAGAGATTCATCTATGAACCAGGAAGTGTGTCCTCAAGAAACAACAAATCTGTCAGAGCCTTAATCACGTACTGCCCAGTTTACAGGACTGTGAGAAATAATTTTCTGTTTTTTACCAGCCACTATCCCTAAGCAATCTCATGCTTGCTTGCCCACTGAGAAAATGTTATATTTACTCAAAAAGTAACTCAACTTCAACTATTGCGTTTTATAAGTATGCCGGTAATCAAAGATCATGAAGATGTTTCCACACAATCTTGAGAGTATTCTATTAAAAAGCAAGGATATTTTCCAGAGGAAATTTCAAAGAAGCCTACTAAACAATTGTTTACATGTCTTCTTTGAGTTAATGATCATGGGGAAGCATCAGTAATTCTAGAGTCCTGAATGATTTTCATCATTGACCTTGAGAAATTAAACTGATTTTAAAGTAGCTGTAAATTTTTATGAGTAGATATTTTTTAATAGGATGAAAATTGATGGGCTATTTCAAATAAAGGCAGGCATTTTGCAGATTGACGTTCAGAGGTCATATCCTCAAAACTTATAGAAAAGATACCTCTAAGGTACAAATCCTAGACTGTCTTTATGACGACCAGGTGGACATGTCTAACTCAGTGCCATTAACACAGAGTATAATACGTCCTGAGACAAGAATCTCCCTCCACTCTTAGGATTCTAACATATCTTTTCTAATGGAATGAAAAGATAAAATATTGAAAGTAATAAATGGCATGATAGCTCAGTTACCATCATGGGGCTTCATAATAGAAATAATATTAATGCTATTTGAAGAAAGGAATTAAAAACAGGAATTGATAGAATTTCTACTAGGAATTTGAGAGTCCATCATCAAAATTAGTGGGATGGGGAACCACTCTGATCTGATCCATGTTCACATTTAAAAATATCAAGGAAATATTTTCTATCTATCTTAATCTAGAGAAACGCAAATCAAAGTAAAAGGATCACTATCTGTTAGAACAAATATTTGAACAAAGACTGAATTTATCCACCACATTAAAAATTAGAATCTTATGAAATGTAGAATATAAATGTCTGCACACAATAACTAAGAAAATGCCATGAAAGCTATGTAAACCAGTTCAATGAAAATATTTCAAATTGTATATAAACCCAGCACATGTACCTCATGATTGCATTAATGTTAACAGCTATGATTTAATAAAAAAGAAAGAAAGAAAGAAAAATTAGAATCTGAAACAAATTGGGTGAAAGGTCAAAATCTATACTTCCAATCTCTAATTGTGAAATCTTAGACTGGATACAAATACCCTTACAAAATGTGGGCCAAATGTTACATAGTTATGTAGGTTTGCTATATAGTGGAGCTCAATATATAGTAAAATCTATATATTGGTGGAAAGGGAAGTCTGAATCTGAAACTGGTTGTTACAGATGTAGAGGTAAATAGATTTAAGAATGAGTATCCAATTAGTAATAACGACTAGAGATATTAGTCTATAGAACCATTGCCTTATCTGATTTTAGAATGGCCATGGATATTATGTATAGTAAGGGTGTAATGCTCTAGCTGTTTTTAGGGTAGACAATTGACAAAATCTTCTCATGCTCCAGTTCCCATTGATTAAGCTATTAGGAAACTTTTTAATTGCTCAAGTCATCTATAATAGTGAATATTAAACTATCTTCTCTGATTAAGGAAATGTTTGCAGAAAATGTTATTATTACCATTATCTCTTTTTTTAAATGATTCTAACCAATGTGATAACCTGATGGGTTTATACTAGAAGATATTTTATATTGCTAGTTACAGTTCACTGGAAAAAAACATTGAAGGCTGTTTGTTACTGCACATAGTAAAGAATGCTGACAATAATCAGGAAATTTCATCAGATATTTCTAAAGCCAGACATAATGATCATGATTTATACAATCATATATAAATTTATTCAAAGATAGGCTTTAAATTGGGAAAGAGAAACTCAATAAAGTTGAGTACTTGTTGTTACTCATCAAGTAAAAATGGAGAGGTTCATTGAAAAACCTCTAATAGGAGAAGTTGGTAAAAGATATTCCACATAATCAGTCAGCCTGTGCCTCTTTAGAGAACCTTTTTGGAAAGAAGTTTGGAGAATACTTAAGGAACTAAAAGTGGACCTACCGTTCCATCCTGCAATTCCTCTACTAGGTATATTCCCAGATGATCAAAAATTATTTTACAACAAAGGCATTTGCACCAGAATATTTATTGCAGCCCAATTCATAATTGCCAAGACATGGAATCAGCCCAAGTGCCCATCAACCCATGAATGAATTAACAAATTGTGGTATATGTACACCATGGAATACTATGCAGCCATTAAAAAGATGAAGACTTCACATCTTTTATGTTTACCTGGATGGAGCTGGAACATATCCTTTTTAGTAAAGTATCTCAAGAATGGATAAAAAGTATCCAATGTACTAAATACTACTATGAAATCAATATATAATCACCTGCACACTCACATGAATGCTAAAACATAACTATCATCCAGAAAGTAGAAGGGAAGAGGAGCGGTGGGAGGGGAGAAGTGGGAGGAAGGAGGATATTTGGGGGGACCTCACCTAATGTGCATGATGCAATGGTACATTTCAAAACTATTAAGAAAAGAGTATAATTGTGATGGATATTTTACTTAGTTCAATGTAAGCATTTCACATTGTATATCAAATCAGTACAAGAAACCCATAAATGCATCAATGTATGCAGTTATGATTTAATAAAAATAAATAAATAAATAAATAAATAAATAAATTCCACATATATAAGCAAGTTGCTTTACTCTCTCTGGGGACAAATAAAGAGCCAATTGAAAACCACCCTGCCCAAATGAGTACATGTTCTGAAAATCATGTTTCTCTCTCATTAGAAAATATATACATATATATCTACACATTTAATTGATGGGAATGTATGAATTAAGACTCATAGCTAAGCTGAAAATAATTTCAAGCTCTGACCTCAACTGAGGTTACACATGAAAAACTGCAATAATTTTAAATGATTTTTTTTTTCTTTTTCAGGGACACTATGTGTGATCCTGGAATTGTACTTTTATGTGAAAGACAGGCATTAACTTTTTTCTCTTCCTAGAACATGGTGACTTATACCTTAGGCATGATGATAAGAGAAATTATATTGTTTCAGGAAACATCGTCAATAGATCATGTAGTTTTCAGATAATTGCATAGATCTCACTAAGGGCTTGGCTAATTGGTGAAGTTTCTGTAAGGATTACTGAATTATTAGATTGCATTTTATGGGCAGTAATTCCTATGATGGAAGTCATCCAAATGGACTTTAAATACCACATTGGACAAAATGAATGTTTTGGTTCCACCTCTGCCCCCAAATTAGTGTATCCAATATAGTATTTCATGTTATGAGCATTATTTCTCCCACTTGGTGTTACTATGCATCTGTTTACATGTTGAAAAACAATTATCTTGCACAAAAATAGAGACATAGACATTTGGAATCAAATAGAAA
>CAUYRH010138422.1:0-19921 GCA_963574655.1 Perodicticus potto
CCATTTGACGAGCCCAGTAGCAGAGATATATCAAGTAGCAACTGTACCAGAAGTTTTTCATTGCTCCTGATTTTATTAAGGAATTGAGGATTAAATGTCTTGATTCATGTCCAACTTTTCCAGAATGAATTTGATTTGTCTGCGCCGCCTGTTTTTCCTCTTTCTAAAGCCCCCTCACACCTGCCTAAGACTGACTCAAAGGCAAAGCAATTTCTTCATCTGGTTTTATGCCTTTATCAAAGGCAATATAGAGTTCTTAATAAATTTAAGCAGTTCAATAACATAAACTATTAGCAGTCCAAAAAAAAAAAAAGGTCAAAAGATAAAATATTTTGTAAAGTTGCACACTGGAAAAAGCCTAAAAAAATTTTCCACGTTCACTGTTCATGTCACCATAATTATAAACACAACACAAAGAGGGAAATGTCAACTTCACACAAAGGGATGTCCGGGCAGCCCCCTCGCATCAGAAGAGTCGAAGCACGTTTGTTACTGTCCAGTGCTTACTTTAATTCCAGTCATTCTAGGTAGCTTATTATGTCTTGGTCAATACTCTGAGTCTCAGAGGGAATGTCTGCGTGAGTTCCTGGTGCCATCTTAAAATGGCTTCTCAGGTCAATTTCTAAATTAAAGAGTTCACGTGCCCGGCACATCTGTTTACCTATGTACAGACAGAAAGATATGTAATTATGCATTTTCCTACAATAAAGTAGAAAATGTCCTTACGACACTTTTAGAAATAATTTCTTCGTGTTCCAGTTGCTGTAAATATACACATACCGTAGAAATTTGGGGACTTTGAAAATACATTACTTTTTATTGATAATCCTGGATTAATTTGACATTTGATTATTTTCATTGTTTATTTTTTATTTCACATTAACGTGAAGGTGCAAATGTTTAAGGATATTGTTAATCTCTAATAAAAATTATGCATATTTAAAGTATGTAGTATAGTATCTTGATCTCCATGGGGAAATGACGTCCATTGCCAAGCTTTTCGCCTGTCTATGAAGAGTGATGCGTATAATTAAGCAGAGCTCTTAAAAGTAAGAAATTGAAAATCTTGAGTTGAAAAATACAGTTGAGTGATACAATGCATAATTAACTGTGTCATCTGGTGTTCTGCCAACAGACAGATATTCGTCTCTAAAAGGATTATGCCTCTGGTATGTGAATACATTTTGTTGTATTTTGAAAACATGGTGAGATGTTCTCTCACTTCTTCATAATGAGAATTATTTGCTTTCTCCTCGTAATTTCTGCTTCATTGGTCTCACACGTTTTCTGTGTCTGTGTGTGTAACCATACAGTACATACACTTGTACATATATGTACATGTACGTACACACGATGGACCCTACCAGATGAAGAAAAAACAGCCTTTCTTCACATCCAACTGTGGCTAAGTGTGGCCCTTTGCCAACCCCTCTTGGAAACTGAGAAAAATAGACTAGCTGGTGCAATTTGCAGAATCCAGGTGGGATCAGAAAGTTGCAAAAGAATAGGACGCACTTCACGATGGGAAGACGTGGCACACGTTGGTGCAGGGGCAGGAAAGCGCAGATTCAGAGACAGAGGAAGAAAAGAAAACGTGCACAGACATGCATCCTTCATTCTGGGTACTCCAAGAGCGGGACCCCCAAATTCCATGGGAACAGAAACTCGAGGGTGCACACGTATGTCACTGTGGCCCGTGGAGACACACAGGTGCCCCAGAACACCTACAGGACGGACCTGCTCCTCTAATCCCTGCTGTGAGACTCCCGTGATCTCACGGACCCGTGAGGACACCCGTCACCCTCCGTTAAGTTATATGGCCAAGTATATGGCTCATGACCCAAATCAGTGGTCGCCTGGCAGGAAATGAGTGAGGAGGTGAAGGGGAGAAGGCACAGCTGAGACCCCCCTGTCCCAGACTGTCTTCCCACCTCCCACCAGATGTGGGACTCAAGATGACCGCCAGGTCGTTCAGGGCCAGCCAGAAAGAATAAATTCACTTAAAATTAAAAATTGTTAAATTATGGTGGACTTCCTTCTCTTTTTTATTAATAAAGTTAACTATGCTGTTCCACAAAATAGGCTCAAACCCTAACCCAGCCCAGGTGAGCCGCCACTGATCTCTTTCTGAATTGGGGCATGACAGGCCCCGGAGTTATGCCTGGGTTTCTCACGCTGTGTATATTGGTTTGGAGAGTAATTTTCTGAAGTAATATTTGCTGTTTTGGTACTGAAAAAGGAAAAATCACAATGAAACCACCGCATTTAGCTGTAATGTACAGCTTTCCTCCCTAAGAGGCTTACATCACTAAAAACCTCTGTTTATTCAAATGTCTCCTTGTTAATATCGTGCTTAAGACACAGTTTATTTTCTCCTGTAATCCTGAGAGGAATTTCATCTGGTTATGGTGATTTAATAAACATGGTATATTTTAGTTTGCACTAACTAAAAATTTCCTCCCAAGGGATTTCACTCGCTGCTAAACACTACTCTCTAATAAAAGTGCCTCTGGAAAAATAAATACGTTTTCTCCAAATTGCATTCTAGACAAATTTGTCAAGAATTAATTCCACCGATCCTCTTTTTCTATCAATGCATTGAGTTATTTTGGAAAAGTTATTTCATAATTACAGTGTCTATAACGCAGTATTGGGAACAGAAATCAAGACAGACTTTGCCCCAAGCATGAAACAACATCTTGATGTGACTTTATTATGACAAGACAACAGCACCCTTTGTAAATGTCAGTAAAGCGGTCACGGCACGTTTCCACTCACAAACATCATGGCGAAGACTTTACTCCAGAGCCGAGCTCTCCACACTGGAGCCTTCCACCTCACAGACTCAGTTCCACCCAAGTATTAAGGACCTATCAACTGTCTTTCTAGTGAAAAGGCCATTCATTGGATTTTTATTTCAGGATTGCTCTTCAATCTTTTTATATCAAGATATGCCACTTTTCCATATTACGATGTTAAATTTGCCCTGTGCCACTTTAGACTGAACACAGGGCTCCTGACTTACTCTCTCCTCTGGGTGTTAGAGTATTTAATAGTAACCACACACAGCAGGTCTGTGAAACCCCCCAGAGACCCTAACTCTGGGAGTAGGCCATGGGCCTGAGAGTTTATTCCAGGTCTCTTCCTCATGGTCTTGGTAACATTAAGGAAACATCAAAATAGTTCAAAAGTGTGAAATAAAGATATTCAAATCTGTGATATCTGACAAAGTATATTTTTAAATCGAGACTTTCTTCTTAATTGTGAACCAAACTTCTGTAAAATTGAAACCCGAATCTAGTTGCTGAGTGAAAATGTGACATTTAGATTTATACACACACACAAGTTCGGAGACTGGAGTAGGAAGAAGAAAGAGCCAGGGAGGGGAAGAGAGAGAGATGAAAATGGAGAGCTGAAATTGAGAAAAATCACTTCTCAGTTGTTCTATAGGATGCCTGACTACAATGATCAACCCTATCCCATTTCAGAAATGTTCTCTGAGTCTACGTAGTGAGTTTGCATAGTGAACAAAAATGAAAGATTAACTGGAAAAAGGAAAAGATAGAGGAAAGGAACAAAGTACTGGTGCACCCTGAAAATACAATCAGAGAATGTCCCCTGCTATCAATTTTGAAGTCAAACATTTTGGCAGTCTGGCTCATGTTAGAAATGTAGCAAATGCTCCCTGAGTTTATAAAATATACATAGAAGGGAAGACAGTGGGGAAACTAGCTCTGCTGTTCTCCTTACAGAATTAATACAATTTATATATACTATTATAATATTTAAATACTATGTAGGTAAAGAGTCATTTCAAGTAAAGAGCATAATTTTAAAGCCACAATGATAACCCACACTTACACACTTTTTAATATTCATCAATGTGTTCTCTAAATACCTCTAACTATACTTAAAATGGGTTGGTAAAGTTCATAGGCCAGAATAGACAGAGGTTTGGCTGAATCCAGAAATAGTGGCTATTGAATTAAAAAAAGAGATTTACTGGATGAAATTAACTCTCACTAAAATATATACGGTTTAAAAAAATCACCATATAACAAAGATATTTGTACCAGAATGTTTATTGCAGCCCAATTCATAATTGCTAAGTCATGGAAGAAGCCCAAATGCCCATCGACCCACGAATAGATTAATAAATTGTGGTACATGTATACCATGGAATACTATGCAGCCTTAAAGAAAGATGGAGACTTTACCTCTTGCATGTTTACATGGATGGAGCTGGAGCATATTCTTCTTGGCAAAGTATCTCAAGAATGGAAGAAAAAGTATCCAATGTACTCAGCCCTACTATGAAGCTAATTTATAGCATTCATATGAAAGCTACAACCCAACTATAGCACAAGAATATAGGGAAAGGGAGGGGAGGGGAGGGGTGAGGTTGGGGTGGAGGGAGGGTGATTGGTGGGTCCACACCTACGGTGCATCCTAGAAGGGTACAGGTGAAACTTACTAAATGGAGAATATACATGTCTGAACACAATAGCTAAGAAAATGCCATGAAAGCTATGCTAACCAATTTGATGACAATATTTCATATTGTATATAAAACCAGCACATTGTACCCTGAGATGGCATTGATGTACACAGCTATGATTAAAGAAAGAAATAAATAAATAAAATAAAAAAACCTAAGTATGAAGTATTCTGAGAAACTAGGAAAAATAAAACTAGAATTTGATAATTTTATCAAATGGCTCATGAGAGAACAGCAGCTGACAGTGTACCTGAACTGCCGTCCACCTGGAGCCCAGGGGCCGACCAGGGTGGACAAGGGAGGCTTTACTGACCTGCGAAGTAAGTCGTCATTATATGTCAAGGCAGTTCTCACATTTTGTTGATTTTCTAGAATTAGGGCAACACATCAACTCGGATTTCAGCTAATCCTGCAAAGCATCTGCCATCCACTGCTCTGAGTTATTAAATGCCATATTCTCATGTCCATCCTTAAAATAACTTTATGACTTAGAAATTAATAGTATCTCCTTTTGTAGGTAAAGAAATGATGCCTTAGAGATCATTAATGACTTATGTAAGGCCACATAGTTGGAGTCAGCGAGGACCAAAGCCAAGATTTGAACCCTGGCATTTCTCTCCAGAGCCTGTGCTTTTAACTTCGGGAAGCTTTCAAGGAATCGCCAGCCAGGGCCACGGAGGACATGAACACACGTGGAGTCAAAGTACATTTAGTTATTGATTATGGACCAAACAATAATGTGAATTTCATTAGCAAAAAGTTGTGCAGAAATAATAAAATGGTTAAAATGGAATAATTTTTAAATTAATAATAAAAGAATCAGGGCGGCATCTGTGGCTCAGCGAGTAGGGCGCTGGCCCCATATACCAAGGGTGACAAGCTCAAACACAGCCCCGGCCGAACTGCAACAACAACAAAAAATAATAATAATCAGAGCATCAACCTTTGAATTAGAACAGGGAGCACATTTAAAGCAGTTCCCTGTGGGGTTCATGTGGCTGCCTGGGAGGTGCAGCCCAGAGGCCCAGCCAGGCACAAGGAGACCCATGAATCCCTCTACTTTTATGAAAGCACATACACTCTGCAGAGGAGGAAACCCAGGGAACACATTGAAAACAGTAAATGGCAAATTTAATAAAGCAAATTTTCTTTTATTTTCTTTCTTTTTTTGGTGGAGGAATGGAGTCTAACTCTGTCACCCTGGGCAGAGTGCCATGGCGTCATAGCTCACAGCATCCACAAACTCCTGGGCTCAAGCAAACCCCTCGCCTCAGCCTCGCAAGACACTAGATCTATAGGCAAGCACTTCCACGCCCAGCTAATTTTCTATTTTTAGTAGAGACGGAGTCTCCCTCTTGTTTAGGCTGGTCTTGAACTCCTAAGCTCAGACAATCTACCTGCCTCGGCCTCCTGGAGTGCTAGGGTTACAGGTGTGAGCCACCGCGCCTGGCCACCAATTTTCTTCAAGCTAGAACTAAAACTTTCTTATTTGTGGTCATTTGCCTACCGTGTGAATGTGCAGCGAAATTTCATCTTTCGATTCAAAAAAAGACTATTTTTTCCCCTGCACTCTCGTGTATTTATAGGTGGAGTTTAAAAATTGAACACATTTGCTTCTCTCCCCCACAAGATAGAATTCTGGAGGACGTGGGGGGAAGGACGGTCGACTGAAACGTGAAGCCCGCGTGTGCAGCGGCCTCTACTCTGCCATCCTGAAGCAGCTGCATGGGCAGGAAAGCAGACCTGACAAACCCTCAAATGCGTGGAATTTGTGATTTTGACTGTGCGATCAAGTGCTCTTTTTTTTCTCTTCAATCTCAGCACTAATGACTTCAACTCTTTCAGAAATAAGGATAAGGAGTTTTCAATATCTGGAGAGAGGAACCCCAAATTTGAATATTTGGCAGCACGCGGCCACTTTCACCACTCAGCCCTTTGCCTGGTGAAAGCATCATCTGAGGTTCCCACCACCCCACAAACAAAATGAAAGTAACAAACAACTAAAAGAAACTGCACCCAAATCCTTCTAGGTTGCGTTTAGGAAGAGCTCTAAATAGACTAAAAAAAAGTTTTTTTTTTTAAAGAAGGAAGCCATATTGTTGAGCTAAATCCAGTATTTCCACTAAATTATCACTGCGAAAACAATTTGGAGGAAGCTTTGCTAAAGAGACGGCTCATCTGCTGACCAGACAGGCATGGGGAGTAGCAGGTGCAGGGGGCACTGCTGGGGCTGGTCCTCCACCCAGCATCACACACCGTCGGCTGTACTCCTGCCTGTAACCCCCAACAACCAAATTCCCCTTGCATTTACTCAAGAAAATGCTGTGTATTTCTTTTTTTGTCATCACTTAACTCTAAGTGAAAAAAATGACAAGAGTGGTTAAGACCAATTACTTCCCATAGAAAAAGTGATACAGTAGAACCGTCCGTATCTTTCCCACTGTTCTTGGAGACCCAGATGAAGTCAATGCCGTTGGAAAAGCATTAATTTATGGGCATGGATCTGGCTGTGTCAGATGTTGGTGGTATAGAAAGGTAACCAATTAATAGTGGAAGTTAGAAATAAGAAGCAGCATTTAAAAAATGTATTTTATTATTTGAAAAGATATAATAAGGTTTCGTTGGAGAATGTAAATTGATATACAAGTATATCAGCCACACTGATCTTTAGAAAACATAAACCTTGAAAGCTATCTTCCTTTTAGTAGTAACTTCTTTAATTTACCTGTATATCCACAAATGACCATCTCATTGCTAATTTTGGCAGCATGATTATGAGATACATTGGATGCAGAATTATGGAGTGTTAAGGTTTTATTTTAATTGTGAAACCAAACCTTAGAACTTCTGATGTCTGGTTTCACTCCAGAGCAGCTACCACACATGTCTGGAGTCTGTGCAGTTTTGTTAAACCCATTGCTAGCTCCCAAAGGAAAACCCTTTTTTTTTTGACACAAAGTCTCACTTGGTCACCCTCGGTACACTGCTGTGGCATCACAGCTCACAGCAACCTCCAACTCTTGGACTCAAGCGATTTTCTCGCCTCAGCCTCACAAGTAGCTGGGACTACAGGCACCTGTTACAACTCCCTGCTATTTTTTTAGAGATGGAGTCTCACTCTTGCTCAGGCTGGTCTCAAACCTGTGAGCTCAAGCAATCTACCTGCCCCGGCCTCCTCGAGTGCTAGGATCATAGACATGAGCCTCCGTGCCTGGCCTTCCAGAGAAAATCTTTGAAACTCCTCTGTTGCTATTACTTGTCCAGGCAATCTGTTCTTTTAGTGTCCACGTCCTTCAATGTTCAGGGATTTTTTTCTATCAATATTATGCTCTCCCCTTCAACCCAGACCCTTCAGCCTCAGATAGCAACATCTGGACACTCAGGTGCCACCCCCTGACTGCACAGGAGAAGTGACTGAGGGACGCTGGCACGCTGCCTTCCCGGGCATAGAGCCGTGTTTTAGCAGGAGACGAACCGCGTGCTGATCTCCAGTGAAGGCACTGCAGATGTTTCATGGGCAGGAGAGAGGCAGCGTGGAGGAGCCCCGTCTCGGTCTTGTGTCTAGATGACAAGCACCACACCTGTGACAACTAATCTATGCGAGACAGATGTGTGTCCTGAACACCCACAGGGCAGTGTGTGACTCCAGCTCTCATCTCACCAGGGTGGAACTGTGAGGCCCTCGATGCCAAACGCAGATTGAGAAATAATGAGGATTTTAACCAAAATCTATATTCTCAGCCTTGAGTTCCATGTATCACCATCCACGTTTCTTTTTTTTTTTTTCTTTCCCATCACAAAGAACATATTGAATTAACATCATAGATAGAGGCTCCTTCAAATATAAGATTCAATTGAGATCATTGACGAATCTGATAATTCCGTGTTTCAAGACTAAAGCCAACACATTCAAGTGAGCTAAATATACTCTTCATTCAGGATAAGGAATACAAGACACAGATACTGAGAAAATGAGATTTCAGGGTCTCAGCCTCTTACAGAAATTAGTTTCTGGTGACGTTAAGGCTTCTCATGCATAGCATCTTCTTACTGTAGGAAGAAATTAGTTCTTTGTATAAAAATATTTATAAAATTGACCTTACCTTGGCTTTGTGTGTTTGTTTTTGTGGGTGTGAGATTGTACTATCAACCTGTCTTCCCCACAGAGGTTAAGGGGTTGGTTTGTGCATAGGAAAGAGGCTTCGTTTCTTATTCTGCTTTCCTGTCCCAGATCACCTTACTCTGGAGCATGAGACTCTCCGTCCCTTTCAAGGAATTTAACCGGACCTTCTACGGAAGGGCTATTTGTCGTAAAATGAATTCTACAGTGGCTATCCTAAAGAATTCTTTTGGGCATTATATTTTAGAAACAGCAAACACAATCAAACAAAACAAAACAAAACTTTGCCGGATCAACAAATCAAACCTAAATCAATGATTGAACAAACTGAAGAACTGTTTCTGAAATAAGGCAGTGAAACAAAAAATGAATCGTTCTTTCAAATATCTGGAATATGATTATTTAGTTTGAGACAAAAACTAAAGCTGGTTTTGAAAAGGTAATAATTCTTAAGGCATTTCTAGAAACCTTACATGTAAACAGTATAGAAATTGAGCCTCGTTTTTTCAAGGAATGATTAAATTATTCATTAAATTGGAAATATGCTCACAGAAGAAAGTAAATCACATGAAAATAGCCATATATGTATGTTTATAATTTTTTCTACCTACATACTACAAAATCTGTAGGTATTTGGAGCAGAATATTAGGGTGAAATATTTTTCTTTTATATTCTACCAGAGTCTGTCCGCCAAGCCTCTCTAGAGCCCAGAGTCAGACAATTGTTTTTGTTTTTGTTTTAATTTTGCTTATGTGGGAAAAGCCTTAGCACACAGTAATATTCTATTATTTCATATACCTTCTGCCTCTGAGTTCAGTGTTTATAGTGCTAAGAAAGGGGGTGGTCTACAGGCTAATCTGTAAAAGGGTGCAGTTCTCCCCACATTCTACCTGCTGGCATAGAATTCAAGTTCCCTCACCTGAGACCCCAACTGCCAGGCTTCAGGATCTTTCTGCTTAAACTAATTCTCTAAATGTCTTACCTGTATTTCCCCATGCACTTCACAGAAACCCCATAAAACAATGATATCTGCACTTGAAACGGGCGTAAGAACTAGCCTCTGAGCTATTAAGGACCACAGCCAATATTCACACTTAGCTTCCAAGTTGGTGTTCTCTCATCTATCCTGTGCTGTAGTCAGACAAACAAATATTTTGAGTGTGCTTGTTCACATAGATACTGCTAATTTAAAGACATTGAGGTAGTTAGATCTCAAGAAAGGTCTGAAATAATCTTACCCTAGCAACTTTATTTATTTATCTATTTATTAGTTTTCATCTCCAGAGAAGAAGTAATTATTTACTATGGAATGTTTTTTTGTTGTTGTTGTTGTTCTTTTGTTTTTTTATTGTTTGGGATACATTGATGGTACAAAGAATTAGGTTACATGGATTGCATTTGTTAGGTAAAGTCCCCCTTATAATTGTGTCCCACCCCCAAGAGGTGCACCATACATCATCACCCCACATCCCTCTCCTGCCTCACCCCTCCCTACTCCCTTCTTCCCCTCCCCCACCCCACCTTGCTTTAGATCATCTACTGCCTTCATATTAGAACGGAGTACATTAGATTCTTGCTTCTCCATTCTTGTGATGCTTTACTAAGAAGAATGTGTTCCACTTCCATCCAGGCTAATACAAAAGATGCAAAGACTCCAAATTTTTTAGTGGCTAAATAGTATTCCATGGTATAAATATACTACAGCTTGTTAATCCATTCCTGGGATTAGGCTTTGTCCATATTTTGGTGATTATAAATTGAGCTGTGATAAACAGTCTAGTGCAAATGTCCTTATGACAAAAGGATTGTTTTTCTTCTGGGTAGATGCCTAGAAATAGGATTGCAGGATCAAATGGAAGGTCTAATTTGAGTTCTTTGAGGATTGTCCATACTTCCTTCCAAAAAAGGCTATTAGTTTGTTCTTCAACCAACAGTTCCCTTCTCTCCAGATCCAGCCTGCATCTGCAGCTTTGAGACTTTGTGATGTGGGCCATTCTCATTGGGTGTAGATGACATCTCTAGGTGGTTTTGATTTGCATATATCTGATGATCAGGGACAATGAGCCTTTTTTTCAAATGTCTGTTCTCCATTCATCTGTCTTCATCAGAGAAGGTTCTGTTCATATCTCTTGAGAATGGTAGATGAGATTGTTTACTCTTTTTTTTATGATTAATTTCAGTTCCCTGTAGATTCCAGTTCTCAACACTTTGTCATATTGATACCCCATAAATATCTTTTCCCATTCTGAAGGTTATCTTTCTGTTTTACTTTTTGTGTCCTTAGCTGTGCAGAAGCTTTTCAGTTTAATTAAGTCCCATTTATTGATTTTTGTTGTTGTTGTTGTGATGGCTGTTGAAGACTTGGTCATAAAATCCAGTCCAATATCATCAAGAGTTTTCCCCACACTTTCTCTCAAGATTTTTATCATTTTGTGTCTTAGATTTAAGTCTCTTATCCATCTTGAGTCAATTTTTGTAAGGGGTGAAAGGTGTGGGTTGAGTTTCAGTCTTTTACAGGTGGTTATCCAGTTCTCCCAGCACCATTTGTTGAATAGGGATTCTTATTTCCACTGTGTGCTTTTGTTCGTTCATCAAAGATCAGATGGGAAGTAGAGGTTGGTTTCAACTCTGGTTTTCTATTCTGTTCCATATGTGTATGTCTATTTTTGTGCCACTACTATGCTTTTTGATTACTCAACTTATAATATAGCATGAAGTCTTCTACGGTGGTGCCTCCAGCTTTGTTTTCCTTACTAAGAATAGCCTTAGCTATCCAGTTTTGTTTTGTTTTTTCCTGGTTCCATATGAAACAAAGTACTATTTTTTCCACTTCTTCGAAGTATGATTTTGGTATTTTAAGGGGGATTGGATTTAGTCTGTAGATTGCTTTAGGTAGAATAAACATTTTGACAATGTTGATTCTTCCCAGCCAAGAGCATGGAATGTTTTTCCATTTGTTAGTGTCTTCTGCAATTTCTTTTCTTAGGGTTTCATAATTCTCTTAGAAAAGATCTTTCACCGCTTTTGTTAGGTATATTCCTAAGTATTTCATTTCCTTTGAAGACACTGTGAAGGGAATTGTGTCCTTGATTTGCTTCTGAACTTGGCTGTTATTGACATATATGAAGGCTTGTGAGCATCGATTTTATACCCTGAGACATTACCGTATTTCCTCATGACTTCCAGGAATTTTGTGGTTGAATCTCTGGGGTTTTCTAAGTATATGATTATATCATCAGCAAAGAGGAAGATTTTTATCTTCTCTTCCCCCATTTGGGTTCCCTTTATATCCTTCTCTTGCCTGATTGAATTGGCAATCAATTCATTGTCTTCCAGCACCATGTTCAATAGTAGTGGTGATAGTGGACATCCTTGTCTGGTTCCAATTGTAAGTGGAAAAGCTTTCAATTTTACTCCATTCAGCATGATATTAACTGTGTGTTTGTCATAGCTGGCTTCTATTAGCTTAAGAAATGTGTCACCTATGCCTGTTTTCTTAACTGTTCTTGTTAGAAAAGGATGCTGAATTTTCTTAAATGTTTCTTCTGCATCTATTGAGAGGATCATATGGTCTTTGTTTTTGCTTCTTTTGATGCAATGTATTACATTTATAGCTTTACATATGTTAAACCAGCCTTGTATCCCTTGGATACAGCCTACGTGATTGTGATGTATAATTTTTTTAATGTGTAGCTGCAATCTATTAGCTAAGATTTTGTTGAGTATTTTTGCATCAAAAGTCACTAGTGAAATTGGTTTACAGTTCTCCTTTTTTGTCGGGTCCTTTCCTGGTTTTGGAATCAAGGTGATGATTGCTTCATAGAACATGTTGGGAAGGATTCCTTCTTTCTCAATGTTTTGGAATAGTTTCTGCAATGTAGGTTCAAGCTCATCTTTGAAGGTTTGAAGCTTGGATAGAATTCTGATGTGAAGCCATTTGGTCCTGGGCTTTTTTTTTTCTGTTGGAAGCTTTTTTATTCTTTCTCTAATCTCAATATTGATATTGGTCTTTGAAGAGATCTATTTATCCCTGATTAAGTCTAGGAAGATGATGTGCTTACTGGTATTGGTCCATTTCCTCCACATCGTCAAATTTTGGGGCACAGAGTCTTTGGTAGTAGTCAGAAATAGTGTCCTAAATCTCTCTGGTATCAGTTGTTACTTTCCATTTTTTGTTTCTGAGTGAGGTTATTAATGATTTTACTCTTCTATTTCTGATTAATTTGGCCAATGGTTTATCACTTTTTAAAATCTTTTCAAAGAAATAAATTTTTATTTCATTAATTTTCTAAATGATTCTTTTATTTTCAATTTCATTAATTTCTGATTTAATGGTTGTTATTTCTTTTCTTCTGCTAGGTTTGGAATTGGATTGCCCTTCCTTTTCCATTTCTTTAAGATGATTCATTAGATTGTCAATGTGTTCTCTTTCTGTTTTTTTGGATGTAGGAATCTAATGACACCTTCTTAGGACTGATTTTGCAGTGTCCCACAGGTTTTGGTAACTTGTGTCTTTGTTGTTCTTATGCTCAAGGAAGTTATTGATTTCCTTTTTTATCTCTTTCTTGACTGAACTGTAATTTAGCATAAGGTGGTGTAATTTCCATGCCTTGGTGTGAGGATGAGAATTTTTTTTGGAGTTGAGTTCCATCTTTATTGTCTTGTGGTCTGAGAAAATACTAGGTATAATTTCAATTCTTTTGATTTTGTTGAGGTTTAATATGTTTCCTAGAATATTATCTATTTTGAAGAATGTTCCATGGGCTGATGAGAAGAATGTATTTTCTTTAGCTCTGGGAAGGAGTGTTCTGGATATGTCTATTAAGCACAATTGTTCTAGGGTCAAGTGTAAGTCCCTTGTATCTTTGTTTAGTTTCTGATTAGAGGATTTCTCCAGCTCTATAAGAGGAGTGTTAAAAGTCCTCCACTATTAAGGTGTTATAGGATATCATATTTCTCAGACTAATTATGGTCTGTTTCAGGAATCTGGGAGCATTTAATTTGGGTGCATAAATGTTTAGAATTGAAATGTCTTCTTGTTGTATTTTTGCCTTGACCAATGCAAAGTGTCTATCTTTGTCTTTTTTGATTTTAGTTGCTTTAAATCCACTCATATCTGAAATTAAGGTTGCAACCACTCCTTTCTTCTGATTCTCATTTGCCTGAAAATTTGTTTTCCATTCCTTAATCCTGAGATTTACTTTGTCCTTCAATTCTAGGTGTGTCTCCTGCAGAAAGCAACTGGTTGGCTTGTGCTTTTTTTTATCCAATATGCCAGCCTTTGCCTCTTCAGTGAGGAATTCAAGACATTAAGATTTACTGAGAGCATTGATAAGTGTGGTGAGATCTATTCATCTTATTTTGTGAAAGTCTATTGCTTAGTTTTATCTTTTGTGTCATCGTGGAAGATAGGTTTTGTCATTTGGATTCTCAGTGTTTAATTTACTGGTGGTCCGTTGTGATGATCTGTGTTGAGAATGGGTCTAATTATTTCCTGTAGAGCTGGTCTTGTTGTGGCAAACTTCTTTAGTGTTTGCATATCAGTAAAAGATTTGATTTCTCCATCAATTTTAAAGCTTAGCTTAGCAGGATATAGAACTCTGGGCTGAAAATTATTTTTTTAAGTAGGTTAAATATAGATAACCATTCTCTTCTGGCTTGAAAAGTTCCATTTGAGAAGGTCACAGTAACCCTAATGGATTTGCCCTTGTAGGTCAATTGGCACTTACTCCTGGCTGCTTACAGAATCTTCTCTTTCATCTTCACTTTGGACAGGTTCATTACAATGTGTCTTGGAGAAGCTCTTTTGAGTTGAGATGACGGAGTTGATAGTCCTCTGAAATGAGTGTATCAGCATCTTTGGTGATACTTGGAAAATTTTCATTTATAATATCCTCTAGTAGGGCTTTCATTCCCCAATTATCTCCAAGGTACTGTCATTTCTCAGTCCCTTCCATCCCTGGGACAATCCTTATCTACTTTTAAGGTTTTAATTTTAATGTATCAATGTAATATATATGGTGATATGATAAGACTCAAAGGTCATGTGAGCTTTTACTTATTGTACATAAAAATGCTGTGAAAAGGGGTGGTTGAGTGGTTTTGATTCACATTTCTCTGAAAGTTAAGGGCAATGATCTTTTTTTCCATATGTTTGTTAGCTATTTGTCTGTATTCTTTAGAGAGGTTTCTATGCATCTCTCTTGCCCAATGATATAAGGGATTGTTGGATAAATGCAAATCAAAACCACCCTAAACCTCAGTGAGAATGGCCCACATCACAAAGTCTCAAACCTGCAGATGTTGAAGTGGATGTGAAGAGAAGGGAACACTTTTACACTGCTGATGGGACTGCAAACTAATAAGCCTTTTGGAAGGAAGTATGGAGAATCCTCAAAGAACTCAAACTAGACCTCCCATTTGATCCTACAATCCCATCACTGGGCATCTACCAAGAAGAAAATAAATCCTTTTATTATAAGGACATTTACACTACACTGTTTATCACAACTCAATTTACAATTGCCAAAATGTGGAAAAAACGTAAATGCCTGTCCATCCAGGAATGGATTAATAAGCTGTGGTATATGAATACCATGGAATACTATGCAGCCCTAAAAAGATGGAGACTTTACATCTTTTGTATTAACCTGGATAGAAGTGGAACACATTCTTCTTAGTACAGCATCATAAGAATGGAGAAGCAAGAATCCTCTGTACTCAATTTTGATATGAGGACAATTGATGATCTAATACAGGGTGGGGGAGAGCTGAGAGAGGGAAGGAGGGAGGGGGATGGGGGTCACAGGACATGGCACACCACTTGGGGGCAGAGCACAATTGTAAGACTCACTTTGCCTGACAATTGCAATTACACTTGTTCTTTGTACCCTCAATGAATTCCCAACAATAAAAAGGGGGGAGGTTGGCATAACAATAGTATTTTACTTCTCATGTAAATTTTAGATTTTCTTTTTTGAGACAGAGTCTTACTTTGATGTCTGGGTAGAGTGCCATGTCATCATAGCTCACAGCAATGTCAAATTCTTGGGCTACAGGGATCCTCTTGCATCAGCCTCCTGAATAGTTGGGACTACAGATGCCCACCACAATACCCAGCTAGTTTTCTATTTTTAGTAGAGATGGGGTCTCACTCTTGCTTAGGCTGGTCTCAACCTTGTGAGTTCAAGTCATCCACCCTCCTCAGACTCCCAGAGTGCTAGGATTACAGGTGCGAACCACTGCACCCTGCCTAAATTATAGAATTCTTATTGAGGTACATAAATAGATATATAATATGTGTTCAGATTTTGCCTAAAAGTAATAAGTGATTTGGGAGTTGCTAATATTAAGTCATCTGTGTTCATCTTTTCTTTCTTCCAAACAATTTTTGTATTTATTAGAAAATAAAATTATTTTATTTTATTTTATTTATTTATTTTTTAACATATACATGTGTTTATTAGGTTTCCACTTTTTGCCTTCACAGAATTCAAAAGGATTAAAATTTAATAACAATAACAATGTTTAAGATAAGGACTAGAAACAAAAACCTCGAAAAGAATGAAAGAAGATAAATACATTCAGAAAAGAAATCAGATGATTACTGCATCGTAATATTAAGCAATATTAATAACAATAATGCAAAGGAAGTAATTTAATAAATTAATAAATTTAATTTATTTTAGATAAGTTTACTCAAATGCATAGACATTGGTCTTCAGCAAAATGGTGGTTATTTATAATAAAGGCAATAAAATATTATTCCAATCTAGTCTAGGTGTTTCTTTATATACTATGTTGGCACAAGAATACAGCATAGAATATCATGATATACATCACCACCATGTGTGGTTAAACACACACAAAGGTTATGTATATAATATAAAATAGGAAGAAAATTTTATATTAAAATAAGTGACATGTCATTTTAGGTGCTTTAGAAATTTGTTAGAACAGCTATACAGTTTTATGAAGTTAAATAATTGGCAATTGTATCACCGGATCCTATCAATACCATTCTAAACTAGATGATCACTGTCTTAGCTACAGGTGTTCCAAGTTATGAACAGAGTTGTCTCAAACTACAAACAATCATATCTCTACCAGACGTGATTTGCAGAGAATCAAGCAAATCCCTTGTAGGGTGATGGTGGAGTTATTTACAAACTGTTGAATAAATAAGCGAACACGTGAAAACAGCCCACTCTGCTCAGCGTATAGTACTCAGTGTGCAGGACTGGAAAAGCACACAGGCAGGGAAGTGCTATTGTATTCTTACAAAGTTTAATTATCTGTTTAAAAAGTACAAGAATATTGCATATATTTTAGTGGGTTTGTAAGAATTAAATCAGATCAAGAACATGAAATCAGGAGATGTTATCTATGAACATTGTCATTATTGATAATCATGGGATTGCGATTGTTATGACATGTTCATACTAACATGGACCTGGTCACTCTAGGCTCAGTGCATGAAAGGAAACAATGAAGTAAAACTGATGGACATGCTAATCTAATTGTCCCTGTTACAGCTAAGAACATATCACTCCAGACAACCATAGATACTTGTGCCCTAAACCACTCCTTCAGGTGCAAACACCTGACATCCGAGAGGTCTCCAGAACCTGCCAGAGTAGTTCATTACTCAGAATACAGTGAACTCAAACTGTCATGTATATTCTCCCTTGCTGATTAACCAAATATAAAATGGGATATTTCCGTAGTGGTGAGGACATATTTCCTTTTTGATTTCCTAAGACTAAAATGAAAATCTTGGCTCATTTTTAAGCATCTTCCTACTTATACACTCACACCAAAGTGCATGGTTAATGTATTACTTTTGTGAACAAGGAATGAGAAAATGAATGACTGAATATTACACACTTTATTTTTTCATGGTTGGGCAATGGTGTTAGAAGAAGAAAAAAAGAATGTGACAGCTCTTCATCTGTGTCCCCAGCTCCAGTTGAGACTGCCTTCTTCACGTCTGAGTATGGTCTCTTGTTCTCTTTCCAGCCATATGTTTTTCCATTAGCTATTAAATTCCTTTAGTCATATTTGCCTCATTAAACCAAACATTTTCTGTATCCTTTAGAACCGTAAGAAGTCTTTTCCTTATGATCTCATTTTTGAAGAGCTGAACGAGGCTATGCTTTGGGGTAATATTTCCCTAATTCCATTTCTTACTGTACCAAATTCTCTTTCAAAATTTATACTCTCCAGTGACTCGCTCAAGAAAGTCTAAGTCTTTGCTTTCATAAAGTCAATTTTATACTTCATTGGTTTTGTTTTCATTTGGGTAGCTTGAATGATAAAAGCAGTTTTAGTGAATTGAGATATTGTTCTGGTGTTCAGGTCCCTCACCGCAGCGCTGAATATGCACAGTCTTGTCACAGTATGCATCCGTAGGAATTTCAGGTTATTGAAACTAATAAAAATGTTTTATGTCATTTTCCCCACAACTCAAAAGGAATTTCTATTTGGGAGCTTGAGATTGCTTTGTGTATTCAATAATGGTGTGTACTGAGAATCTAAGCTGAAAATCCATGCACTGTATCCAAAATTGTTTGTTGATGTCAAGAAAGTTTATTTTATGCCTTATTTTTAGTTATTACCATCTTCAGCAAAGGTGTGTTCTCCAGCCGGGTAGAGAATTAAGAGAAGAAAGAATATGGAGCAACTGGGGACCTTTCCAGATACTAGGAGAAAATACCTTTGACTGTCCAGAGAGATGAGATGATAAAAATAAAGTCGGGAACAGCACCTGTGGCTCAAAAGAGTAGGGTGCTGGCCCCATATGATGGAGGTGGCAGGTTCAAACCCAGACCCAGCCAAAAAAACATCAACAAAGTCGGCTCTCCCTGTTGGCCCTCACCCTCCATGAGATAGTAGGTGCAAGGCCCAGGATGAGAAAGCAAAGTTCTTTCAGCAGACTAATGGGCCATGGGCTCACTGTGGAAAGCAAGTTTGATTTTTTTTAACTTATATGTAATATACACCTGATTTTTGGACCAAGACTCATACTAAGATATAATAAGAAACAAAAAGTTTGAGCGGTGCCTGTGGCTCAAAGGAGTAGGGCACCAACCCCATATTCCAGAGGTGGCGGGTTCAAACCCAGCTCCGACCAAAAACAAACAAAAAAAGAAACAAAAATTTTTTTTCAGCTATCATCTGCTAGGACAGGATTAGATGAAGGGAATATGGACACATCTCAAAAGAACATCTGCTTGTTTCACATCTAGGAACCTAAGCATAGTTTTAGCAACATTGTCTCTTTGGAAAAAGACGCTTACTTTAAATTTTCATTCCAAAATAGAAGGGTCAAGAAAAACAAAATGTTAATAAATTGACTCCACTTGAGTTCCCAATTTTTATAAACAAGGGAAAACACAAACATACAAGATAAAGTTCTTGCCTGCCAAATAGTTACTTGACAGCAGGTTTCATAGAAGTAATGAAAATAAAAGTTCTAGTAATATGTGATAATTATTATAATGAGAGGATATTTGAAATGCTTTGAGTAAAAATTAAAAGAAAATCCTTTCAGCTTCTTGAATTATTGGAAAGAAAGCATGAAATAGTTGGCATTTGATCTAGACCTAGAGAGATGAGTAAAATTATATCATTCAGAAATGATAAACAAAGTCCTTAAATCTAAAATCTGAACATCCCACGTAGAGGTTCTAATCCAAATACCCTTCTCTGCAGATAAGAGAACAGAAAAAAACATTAGAAATAACAGTGCTCTGCCAACAGAAAATGCTTTCACATAACATTTTCCACTTTACCAAGATCCTTCCAAGGAGACAAGGTTCCTGAGAAAGAAATTGTTCCTGAATTCAGTGACTCTCTGTTTCAGAAACGATAGCCAGAGCTAATAAAATCAATATTAAATATACAAATTAAGGATCAGGAATCTTGCTTGAGGTTATGAATACATTTTAAGACTTGAGAAATGAAGAAAACACAACTGAGAAATCACAGCATTTCTGAGACTTGAGGGATAAACCAATGTTTTAGAAATTATGAGCAGAGAAAGATGGACTAATCTACCATTTTCCTAGCATTCATTCAGTTTTCATGCAAATGAAGAAAATTATATCAGATGATATTATCCGAAAGACAAATGAAATAGTACCAAAAAAAGGGCTTTGGAAACCTTTGTCAGGAACAGGTGATGACCTTAAAAAAGATAGTTCATTAAGGCTGCATAGCATTCCATGGTATACATGTACCACAGATGGAGACTTTACCTCTTTTATGTTTACATGGATGGAGCTGGAACATATTCTTCTTA
>CAUYRH010138424.1:0-14305 GCA_963574655.1 Perodicticus potto
ACTGTCTTGTCCTTAGCACCAAATCCCGGCAAGCAGGATGGCTCCAGGCTCCCTCTAGGATAGCCCTGCTCAGACTGGTGCTTTGTGCCAGGCACCAACTCGAGCCCCTCACTTACTGCCTCATAACTTATCTGCAGCGTCTGCAGGTGCCGGTCTCCCAGAGACTCTCCGTGAGCTGCAAAGTCTGTGCCAGGACTCCCCGTTGGAGATCCCGGAGAACCATGAGAGTCTGTGTCGCTCAATGTCCACGAGGGCAGAGACTTGGGCCCTGTCAGTCCTGACGGAGTGGGAAAAAATGACAGGTACGTGCCACAGGGTGATGTGCTGGCAGTAACCCTTGCAGAGTGTGTCTGCTCCATGGCGGATGGCAGATAGGACCCAGTCCACCCATCATCCTCATCTTCCTCCTCATCTAGGAGGTCACCAGCTCCTGTTGGGCCTTCGAAAAATGGCTGCTGATATTCCAGGCCATACCCCATGGGCTGGTTGGTCGGAGAGTTGTGGTCGAGTCTCACTGAGTGCCTCGTGGCTTCCTAAAGAAAACACTGGAGCAAAGCTGCCGACTCAGCCGGCTGGTAGCTCATGCCTGTAACTTTCTTTCCCTGTGTTCAGCCTTTGAATACAGAGAAAGACCCTATCTGGTCCACTGGAAGGAACCAAACAGCTTCTTAACTCCACAAAACCCCACCAGTGCTAACAGCTGCCTTGCTTTGCCACACACTCTTGCATCATTTCCATTAAAGTAACACTGCAAATCGGAAGAGATGGTCTTTGAAGGCGTTTTCTGTGTAGAGTCACTGGGACCGACTTCTTTGATTTACCTTTGAATAAATTCTATTGGTTGCATCTTCTTTGGACAGGCTGAGATTCTTGGTTTTCAGAAATTCTTTCAAAGAGAATGGATTTGCCTCTTCAAGGTCTTCAAGTTTGTCATCTCCAAAACGTGTCTCCTGGGCTCCGGATGGACCTTGCTTAGTACATTTCCTCTTTCCATAGCCAAAATCGTCGGGCATGACAAGGTTCCGGGCTCGGGACAGCGGAGTGGCGCCCGGGCGGCGCGGGTAGCCCGACATCGCCGCGGGACCGGCGGGCTGGACCTGCTTAGCCCGGGAGCGGCGGCTCCATGGCCCCCGCTCCGCTCGGGCCGCGGCCCCGGTCGCCAGCCTCTCGGCCGCCGCCGCTGCTCCGAGCCTCCCGCCAAGGCTTCCGGTCCGCCAGAATAGGCTTTTAAACTGTAAAATGTATTAAAATTTTAATAGACACATTTTTAAATTTTTAGTTATTAATCTCATTTAAAATAGAATCAATAAGTATCAATATTTCTGGATTATTTCAAGCACTAGTGGAGGTGCTTATTTATAATTTTCTTCAATTAGGAAAACACATGTTAAGACTTCACATATTCCTGACCATGGGGGAAATTCATTTTTTGCTTTATTTTGTTATAATTGATAAAGTAATAAATACCATTTCTAGAACAAAATTTATGTTATATTTACGTTCCAATTAATTTTCTTTCTTTCTTACTTCCAGAAACATTTTTTGACTCTGAACACTAGCTACACACTTTTCAACACCAATAACTGCTATTATTAACGCCCTCTCCACTAGGGCCATTTTCAGATTCAGAAGTTGAGTAATTGTCACTGCCTTGGATCCTAATTATTGAAGATGCCGTGGTAAAGTTCAAACTCGGTCACTAGGCTATATGGCACAAGGGAACATTTTTGGTCTCCATTATAGTTATGCCAACCCTGTAGATAAATGCACAACATAGTGTATGGCGACAATAAAATCCAACTGCAAAAGAAAAACAATCAGAAACTGCTCCTCTCTGGAGATAATACAAGGTGAATCAGACTTTCTTTTCATTCTGTGTTAGCGTATGTTGGAAGCTACGTGGTGAACTGCATAATTAAAAAGTTCAGAACCTGGCATCCTAAATAACAATATGTAGCAGTTGTCAAGGTAACTTGGGAAGTTTCTTAAAGTAAAAGGAAATGAACACATTCTCCTGTATTGTTGTTGGTATGGTGTTTCTGCTTTGTGCTTCCCACTGACCTCACAGGACACAAAGCAGAGTATGTTTCCCATTGGAAATAAAATCTTTCATTGAACTTCAAAGACAGAGGAAGCCAAAAATAGTCTAGTATTCTATAATATTCTATCACATGAGAATATTCTGTTAGTATGTGATTCTGTTCCATTTTAGCTCGTTAGTAGTAAGTCAGGTAAGAGATATTGCTAAAAGATACTGTTACAAAACCAAATAAGTGAGACGGGGATTGAACACACCCAGGACCTAGCGTGCAATCTGAATTTTTACCAAAATCAAACATTGGGCAAAATTTCATACTCTCTAGAGCAGTGAATTTTAACTAGTGTGCTGCAAACATTTCTAAAGACCATTAATTAAATTACTTTGAAAGAAGTTCAAAGGACAGTAAGTAGATTCTTTTTTTTTTTTTTTTACTGTTTTTTCGTATCAACATACTTTAAGTGTACCAAGGAAGTTTAGCAATAGGTTCAAGTGTGCCATAAGATAAAAAAGGTTGAAAAATGCTGCTGTAGAGAGATAAAAAAAGGTTGAATGACACCAATGTAGAGAAATGCTGGTGAGTGCTCACATGTCCCTGTCACCTGGTATGTCCAACCTGAGGACTTTTTTTGTTTGTTTGTCTGTAGTGTCAGATAGTGTGAAGAGTAGGCATGGTCCTTTTTTTTTTTCCCACTGGTAATCAGCTTTTGTTAGTGTTTGTGCATTGGCTATGTGGTCCAAGACAACTCTGATTTCTCCAGCATGCAGCAAAAAAGAAAAAAGGTTGGACACCCTCCTTCTGCACTGTTTTCTATGAGCCGGAATACGTATTCCATGTGGGTTACCAACCTTAACTCATCTGATCCTCCTGACAACACCATAGACTAGATCTCATAATTATCCTCATTTCACAGATGGGGAAGCTGAGAGACAGACAGATTAAATTACTTACTTGTGCTAGAACTACGACTTGAACCCAATGATTGTGCTTTCAAAGTCTGTACACTTGTACACTTGACTGTGCAGTTCCTCTTCTTGTGAGAAGATCTGGAGTCCTTTATTTTATACAAGGCTAATGAGAATAAAAATGTGTTCTAGTGTCCAACCTGGGTCTTTCCTTTGTGGGTTTTGATGGCAAAAGTCAGGTGCCCCCCACCGGGAGAGCACGGAAGAAGCGCTTTCTTACCTTCCGGGTTTCAGTGTGTTCAGTTTCACCCTTTGGAGTTAGAAAAGAAAAGCAGAGCTGATTGGGTCTTTGGGGACATTTTTTGTTTTGTGGGTTTTAGCAGAGCTTGTTTCTGCACCTTCAAAAGTATGTCAGACCCACAGGCAGGCTCAGCGTGGCTGTTTTAAAGCACTGCCACTGACTGGGGGAAAGACTTATTTGCTATCTATGTTGTCTCAGAGCATAACAAGATATTCAGTGCCAGTGACAGACAACTTTGTAGAGAATAATAATTCAATTTGGCTGTTCTTATTCAAAGGAATTGAAACAAAGGAATTAATTGTATACATCAGAGCGAAACAAACAATATAACACAAAAATGAAATGCAAATGAATGTAGCTCAGACAATTGTCTTTGTGAGTTTTATTCCTCATGTTCTCTTAAAATATTAATAACTGCCCAAGTAGCAGATTTAAAGTGTATATTATAAGGTTTGGGTGGGGGTAAACTCTAACACACTACCCAAAGGAACTGAAAACCTTAACAGAAATCATTCTAACTATAAAGATCTTACCCACACACATCAGTGGGTTAAATTAGAATATTTAAAATGTGGTCATATATTTAACTTTTTAATCTCTCAAGTGTAGAGTTGAAATAATTAAGCACTAGAAGAACAATTTAATCTGTGTAGTTGAGCTACCTGTGTACAAGCTAACCCTCAAGAATTATAACAAAAGCTCAAATACGGTAGATGTAATCCGAATAACCCTAACTCAAATACTCAAAACCTGAAATGCTCCAAAATCCTAAACTTTATGGTGCTGACATGCCAGCACAAAAGAAAAACTCCCTACGTATGTACTTAACAAAAAGCTTGTTTCATGCTCAAAATTATTTAAAAATATTGTATAAAATTACCTTAGGCTATGTGTGTAAGTTGTATATGAAACATAAATGAATTTCGTGTTGAGACTTGGGTCCCATCCTGAAGATATCTCTTTATGTGTATTCAGATATTCCCAAATCTGAAAAAAGTCAGAGGTCCAAAACACTTCTGTTTTTGAGCATTTCCGATAAGGGTTCCTCACACAAATTTTACATTATTTGTGTCATGAAACCCTTCTTCACAAGATGTCCTAAAATCTAGGTTTCAGGGTTCTTTATGAATCATTTGGGATGGTTTAAGATTGTCTCCCTGGTTTCCCTGGGATCTGCAGTAAGGTGGGGTGTGAAGTCCAGAGGCAGAGAAACTTAGAGCTGGAGGCTTTGAAAAAACTACTCAGGTTGGAGAACGGTAACTAACATGAAAGGCTGGCTCCAGGGCAGATGTGAGCAGAGTCATTCAGATGGGAACTTGCAGCATCTCAATATTGGAATAGCAATAAGAATGTGTGTGCATATACAGTCTGAAATATTTTCATCCAACTGTTTGACATAACCCTCCCCATGACTGCACTAATGTACACCGCTATGATTTCATTTTTTTAAAAAGGCTAGTTAGCTTCAAAATTAACAAACAGTTTTCATTTTTTGAAATTATTAAGTGTATAGTAGTTAGGTTTTTATAAAACAATGTATATTTATAAGAATATCTAATTAAAGTTTCTTGAATGTGAAAAAAAAAAAAAAAGAATGTGTGTGCAACAGCCTGGCAACCCAAGGTCTCTGTCCAAAGTTCCTGTCTCTTTGGGCTTCCTTTGGAGGTACCTAAGGGCTCTACACAAATTACAACAAATGAATTCAACAAACAGTTACATACTTCACAATAATCTACAACAAATAAGCACAATAAAAATACCATCAATAGTTACATTAACGTCTGGAAAAAAAAAGAATGTGTGTGTGTGTGAGTGTGTGTGTGCACGCGCGCATGAGAGAGAGAGAAGCAGACATTGGAAAAGAAGCACTACATTTTTCCCCATGAAAGACAAAAATATGGGCGGCACCTGTGGCTCAGTGAGTAGGGCACCGGCCCCATATACTGAGGGTGGTGGGTTCAAACCCAGCCCCAGCCAAACTGCAACAACAACAAAAATAGCCGGGCATTGTGGCGGGCCCCTGTGGTCCCAGCTACTCGGGAGGCTGAGGCAAGAGAATCACCTCCGTTGAGTTGAGTTGGAGGTTGCTGTGAGCTGTGTGATGCCACCGCACTCTACGGAGGGCGATAAAGTGAGACTCTGTCACTACAAAATAAAAAAAAAAAGTAAGACAAAAATATAATTGACTCTCAGGAGCTTAGTAACTAATAATCAGCACTACATGATGACAATTGCTCCTCAGACTTATTGAGAACATTTCACATTTTCAAATGGCACCACTTCATGTGGCAAGTGTGAAACACCGACCAGCCTTTCCTGTCTAGTCAAGAACCAGCAGAGGTCCCAGAGGTGAGGGCTTTAGGATTTTGATGAAGAGGAAAGCACATCCTGGCTTTGAGTTAAACATTCCAGGCACCACTCAGCAACCTTACTGACCAGGCCCCGCCGCACCAGGGCCTCTGAGCCCAGATCAGTGACGTGTGTGGTGGCAGAAGGCTTCCCCTACCTACTGCTTACTAAGGAAACTGCAGGCAGAGAACGGCTATTGTCTTCCTGAGAAATCTCTCCAATCTGGAGTAAATTTCAGTCATTTACTAAACATGCACCACATAAATTATTCCAAACCGTGTTTACTTACTTGGGTCTAAAATCCTGTAGATGGACAAAGTACACATGGCCACAGAGAGAAAAAAAAAACAAAAAACAACAAATCTTTACTGGAGCCTAGCCCAGTGTATGCAACTTTTCCTTCTCCAAGAAGTTAAGTCCAGGTTTTAACCCTCTGGCGTCAGATGTGGCCACACAACAGAATATATTAAATTACCAGACTTCTTTTTTCTTCTTAGTCAAAGACATGTAAATAAATGATCAGGAGAAGCAAGGCTAATATGAAAAAGAGATGCATAGATGAGTTTAACAAGAACAGAAGAAGAGTTCTGTAGTTCCTTTAAAATTTCATCCCAAGCTCATTCTCCTACAAGTTTAAACATGATGACAAGAATGTTATCACCTGTTTCTTTTACTCTGACTATACAATTTTAGGGATTTCCTGAAGGTTTTTCTTTTCCGAAAATACTTTCTTAGGAAATTGGTAATAGAAAAGCTTCTCTCTTAGGTGATAAGATTGATTCCTTAGCTCATTCGAGCTAAGATTTTAAAGACATCATTTTACTCATTCACAGGGCTGTTGTGCAAATCTAGTATAACAGAGAAGCCTCCAGAAGGAGACCTCCTTCTATTATTTTTCTCTTAATTCTGACCAAAACTCAGAGTTGGCCAATGCTAAGATAACTATCTAGAAATACTTGGGATAGCAGAATTCTAGTGTTTGCAATCTGATTTCTTTCTGACATGCTGTTGGTATTTTATTCCTATTAGGCCATAATTAACACACTATACCAGGCCGGGCATGGTAGCTCACACCTGTAATCCCAGCACTTGGAGGCCGAGGCAGGTGGATTGCCTGAGCTCACAGGTTAGAGACCAGCCTGAGCCAGAGCAAGACCTTGTCTCTAAAAATAGCCAGGTGTTATGGCAGGTGCCTGTGGTGCCAGCTACTTGAAGGCTGAGGCAAGAGAATTGCTTGAGCCCAAGAATTTGAGGTTGCTGTGAGCTATGACACCACAGCACTCTACTGGGAGCAATAAAGTGAGACTCTGTCTCAAAAAAAAAAAAATACTACACCAGGACTGCAGTGTTTTCTTTAAATCTTTTTCAATTTGAGGGGAATATTTTTGTTAAAAACAACCCGAGTGTTTCATGGCAGTCTGGTAGATCAGAAAATATCTATCTTCCTGTTCAGGGCACTAGCTCATATTCAATTTTTACTGCTCTATTTTTCAGATCGTCACTGGCAGAGATGAGTTTCTCTGGTCCTTCACTGGGAAGACATATGCAATCATAGCCTCCAAAATCCTTCTCCAGAGTCCCGGTTCGGTTTAGATTATCTTGTTGCACAATTCATTTTGGCCTTGTGTTTCCCAGGTTCGCATTATTTCTAAGACTTAGCAGTGTCTGGTCTCGAGTCAGAGAAGCTCCTATTTCCCATCACGGGGTTTGAAGAACATGCATACATCATGAGCGACGTGCAGGTGAAAGCAGCCCACGTCGGTAATCTTACGTGGTCAAATCTTCTAAGGCAAGTTTCAGCAACCTTACTTACCAGATCCTGCTGTGCAGGGAGCTTTGGCCCATATGAGCAAAGGGAGTGATGACACAAGGGTTTTTGTCCTACCCACTGTTCACTGTGGAGAAAGACTTGTGTGCTTGCCCAAGAATGCACCACCAGGTTAAGTTTTCATACTTCTTTTTCACTGTGCCATTGTCCCTCAGAAGAGGAAAGTGGCACATTAGTCAGCACCAAATACATGACAAGCAAGCAGGTGATGTTTGTGATGATTGGTCATCCAGTAAACACATCTTGTTGGCCCTTCCATGTGCCAGCTACTTTTCTCAGAATGGGAGATACTGCAGTGAGAAAAATAGATAAAGCCACTGCCCCCATGAAACAGACATTCTTGCACGGTCGAGTGATAAAAACCAGGTATCCACAGAACTCCACAGGCACAGCCAGGCAGTTTCAAAAGTTCAGGCCAAATGTACTGCAACTTCTCAATAATAAAAGCTTGGGCATTTCTGCCCTTTTCCCCCAGACAATGGCTATAATTCTCTTTGACTTTAGGTGCAGTTTCACCGTTCTAATAGAGAAGCATCCAAAATCACTTTTATTTCAACCCTGTCCAAGGACCCCTTAAGACAAACACTCTCTCACAGCATTCTGATTTGAAGCTAATTCAGAGTATGTCAGGGCCCAGCCACTTGATGGACTGGAAGAGCCTAGAACTTTGCTCCGAGAATGGCACGGTCATTTATTGCACGTTCCCTCTGGGTCTGTGCACCTTCACTGCGTCCTTCACTCTTCTGCCCCAGAGGCCACTCGGCAGGTGACACTCCCTTGACACCTTCGGACTTAGTGATTACTCTGATCCCTGTACTACACTTCATCAACTGCTTGGCTAATGTCAAGATTGATTGTGTCGGCCACACCACCTTTATCTGCTAAGTCAGCGACCCTATCAAAAAATAAAAAAAAAAAAAAATTGATGTCTGTGAGGATTTATTTTTAGAGAACTTAGCAGATGACTGTTGAGTCCCCATTTTTCTTCTTTCTAAAACTTTACAAGCCAACGACCTCAGCAGACTAGCCCTGGTGTGATGCCTCATTGTAATGTCTCCTGGACATGCAGGGTTCTATAGCCCCTAGTCAGCCAGCAGCCCCCAGCACGTTATAATGCTCAACCACTCTACAGCATTTACCTGCATGCGGCTGCATTCAACTTCAAGGGAAAACTTTATCCTTTTTCTTTCTTTCTTTTTTTTAATTTCCAGGGGCTGATGTGTTTAACAGAGGCTGCATTCTTTCATATGAAATAGGGATTCTTAATACTATGGAAAGCCATGCTGGCATATTTTGGGATTAATTTCCTAGTAACAATGAATTTAATACAAAACATACTTCTATTGTAGCAAGGAAAAAGCCAAAGGGAGCAATATGCATTTAGCAGATTCTGCCAAACAAGGCAATGTTTGTTTATGCTTTAGAGAAAATAAATTAATGTGTTTTGTTTACATTTGCATACATCTTTCCAGAACACATGCACACACAAAACACAGTTGTTGCTGTGTTATTATTAATATTTTTGTTATGGGGCCTTTTCCTGTCAGTCCATATGGCTTCCTGTGGGTGGCTTTACCTTTATATCCTAAGAACAAATCTTGCGGCCCTTTCTAACCAGCCTGACCTATGTTACCTAGATGAGAACCCTAGAAAGCACCAACTTCTGCTGTGAAGTGACTCTGACACTGAATTTTATAGAGATTTTATATAATATTATCCATATATATGTGTATATATATCCCTATAAGCGTTACAGGTAAACTGCATCTAATGAAAAAAGCCAGTAAGCAATTTCTAAAGAGTTACTAAAATTGGACAAGTAACTACTTTCAGAGTTTGAAAATCAAGATTAAGGCAAAACTCTCACCTTCTTACCAAATTTGATTGAAGTATATTCAGGATTAGGTTTTACTCAAAAGGCTATTTTTTAATTCTCTATGTACCAAAAAGCCCTATTTGAGATACTTCTTTGCGTTAAAATAGCCCTAACAAAGAAATCACATATTTGCCACGATTATTTTCTTTTTTTTTTCCCCCATTTTTATTTTATTGTATGGGGTTTATTGAGGGTACAAAGAATTAGGTTACACTGATGCCCTTTGTTAGGTAAAGTCCCTCCCCCAAGAAGCATGCCATACACCATAACCATCACCCTCCTCCCCTCTCCCAGCATCCTGATTTCCCTGGAATTGATTTGAGTTTTTCTCTTGTGAGGGTATGTATTAGATTGTCTACTAGCTTCATATTAGAATTGAGTACATGGAATTCTTGCGAAACATTACTAAGATGAATGTGTTCCAACTCAATCCAGGTTGATACAAAAGATGTAACATCTTCATCTTTTTTAGTGGCTGAATAGTTTCCATGACATACCAATCCATTCCTGGGTTGGTGGGTATTTAAGCTGTTTCCACATTTTGACGATCGTTAATTGAGCTGTGATAAACAATCTAGTGCAAATGTCCTTATAATAAAAGGATTTTTTTCTTCTCAATTATTTGCTTAGTTTTTTTTTTGTTACCCCTATACAATTTGAATTTGTTCACAAGTATGTGAACCAAATACGCCATTGGTTATTAATCATATTTTCAAATATTATTTAATGTTTTCCTTCTTTTCTTCTTCTTCCCTAACTTTTCTCTTTTCTTCTTCTTCTTTTTCTTTTTTTTTTTTTGAGACAAAGCCTCAAGCTGTCACCCTGGATAGAGGGCTGTGGCATCACAGCTCACAGCACCCTCCAATTCCTGCCTCTGCCTCCCAAGTAGCTGGGACTACAGGTGCCCACCACAACACCGGTTATTTTTAGGTTGCAGTCACCATTGGTGGTTGGCAGGCCCGGGCTGGATTCAAACCCGCCAGCTCAGGTGTACGTGGCTGGCGCCTTAGCCCATTGAAACCACAGGCACCGAGCCTCTTTTTTTTTTAGACAGAGTCTTACTCTGTTGCCCAGGCTAGAGTGCTATGGCATCAGCCTAACTCACAGCAACCTCAAATGCCTGGGTTCAAGTGATCCTCATGTCTCAGCCTCCTGAGTAGCTGGGACTACAAGTGCTTGATGAGCTAATTTTTCTAGTTTTAGCAGAGATGGGGTGTTGCTCTTGTTCAGGCTGATCTTGAACTCCTGAGCTTGAGGGATCCTCCTATCACGGCCTCTCAGAGTGCTAAGATTTTAGGCATGAGCCACTGTGTCCAGGATTTAGTTTTAATTTATTATTAATAATGCTGCTATGAACATTCATGTGCAAATTTTTATGTTACCATGTTCGGTATAATTCTTTTTTTTAATTTCAGGCTAATGCAATAGAACATAAAATGTACACAAATCAGTAGCATTCATATATGCCACCAAGAGACAAGCCAAGAATTGAATCAAAGGTATAGTACCATTTTTCCTATCCTTTTGCTTCCTGTTTGTTAATATGTACACACATATAAAGAAATATTTATAGATTTAAGTGTGTATGTATACTTATATAGATGAGTGTTGGTATATACATATAACAATAAATTTATTTCTATCCCTATCCACTGCTAAAATAATACTCCGGTAGCACTGATCACATCAAACATCCCCAGATCTTGGTTTCTAAATAAGCTTCTCTGCTCAAAGGCAGAAAGGATCTTTGGAGAATTGGCTGATTTCAGAGCTAGGGCTGGTGAAGTATAATTGTGTAATAGTAGTACAAGAATATGGGGAAAGGGGCAAGGGAAGGGGGAGGGGGAAGGATGGGTGGAGGGAGGGTAACTGGTGAGACCACACCTACAGTGCATCTTAGAAGGGTACAGGTGAAAATTCTAAATGCAGAATATAAATGTCTTAACATAGTAACTAAGAAAATGCCATGAAGACTATGTTAACCAGTTTGATGAAAATATTTCAGATTGTATATGAAACCAGCACATTGTACCCCAGGATTACGTTAATTTACACAGCTATGATTTAATACAAATAATTTTTTAAAAAGAAAATTTACAAATGACCAACAAACACATAAAAAATGCACAACCATCACTAAATCATCACAATGAGATACTACTTAACCCCTGCTATAATGACCATTTTTTAAAGTCAGAAAACAATAGATGCTGACACAGATGTAGTGAAAAGGGAATGCTTATCCAGTGTTGGTGGGAGTGTAAATTAGTATAATATCTATGGAAAACTGTATGTAGTTTCCTCAAAGAACTAAAAGTAGATCTATCATTCAATCCAGAATTCCGTTACTTGGTACCTGCCCAGAGGAAAAGAAGTCATTATATCAAAAAGATACCTGCACTTGTATGTTTATAGCAGCACAATTCACAGATTACAAAGATGTGACCTAAGTACCCATTAATTGATAAAGAAAATGTGGTATATACACAAATTCTATGGAGTACTGCTCAGCCATGAAAACAAATGAAACAATGTCTTTCACTGCAACTTAGATGGAACTGGAAGCCATTATCCCTAAGTGGAATATCTCAGGGAAAGAAAAACTCTTCATGTACTCACTTATAAGCAGGAGCTAAATAATGGTCACATGGAGTGGTATGATAGACTTGGGAGACTAACAAGGGTAAGTTTGGGAAACAGATGAGAAATCAAAAACTACCTGTTGGGTACATCGTGCACTATTTGGGTGACACAAAAAACCCTGACTTCACTACTATATAATTTGTCTATGTAATTAAAAAAACACTTGAATTCCTAATCTATTGAAATAATAATAATAAAGAAAGAAAGAATTACCAAAGGGGAATTTTTCAAAATACCACACATTCCCATTCCCTCCCTCCAGGAGTTTAATGTACACCTTGGTAATCTTAGCATCTAGTAGGGTGTAGAGAGAAGGGTGAAGATTGGGTGAAGATTGTAGGGCCTCAAAGATCCTTCTCTGCCTCCACACCTTCCTCCATTTAGAACTCCTGAAATGAAGGAAAAGAAGTTTTTCTTATGTAAGCTTTTTTAAAGATTAAACAAAATTTTAAAATGCTCACCATCACTAATCATCAACAATAGAACAAATATAAGGGTGATTTAGTGACTCATCACATTTGAAAAGTGAGGGAAAATTACGAGTAATGAATGACTTGTAGGTTTCCTCCTGGGGTGTCCAGATAGAGGTGATGGAGTCTGCAGCTGAGATAGAGGACACAGCAAATAGGTGGACGTGGTCGAGAAGATAATGTTTTCTGTTCTCTCATCTTTGCTCATTCACTCCCTTCTGCAGTTGTTTCTACAGACCTGTCTCTTCTTCCTGAAATCCCACGAAGTCAGGTATAATGCCTCCTTCCCCAAAAGCAGTTGCTTTGATTATGGAAGAAGTGTCACTTCCCTCCTCTGAACTCCTTGGCAATTTGTTGATACCACTCATTTAGTGAGTGAGTCTCCCATTCAGCCTTGCACGAGAATTAACAGTGAACTTTGTTCTGCCAGTTCACAAAAATCCCTTAAGACTAAGACTGTACCATCTATTCTTTGCATTTTTGTATTCTCAGGAGAACCCAGCAACTGACATATTTGATCCATAAGTAAGTCCAAATAATTTTAAATATTTGTGATAAAGTCTGGTATCATCCATGTTTTGAAGATTATAGCATGCACCACAACATCGAAGCACCATAAAAACTGGCAATGGATTGTTAACAGTGGTCTCCAACCATTTTGGCACCAGGGACTGATTCCATGGAAGACAATTTCATGGAAGAGGTCAGGGAGTGGAGATTAGAGTCTCATAAGGAGCTCCCAATCCAGATCCCTCACATGTGCAGTTTGCAGTAGGGTTTGTGCTTCTACAGGAATCTAATGACACTGCTGATCTGATGGGAGGCAGAGTTCAGGCAGCAATGTGAGCCATGGGGAGCAGCTGTAAATACATAGGGAGAGTCACTCACTCACCTGCTGCTCATCCAACAGAGCACAGCCCAGGGGCTGTATTCTACAGTATTCTACAGCTCTTATATGCTACTAGCATAAGCCACAATTCAACTTAGTGCTTACCAATGTTAATTAATAAACCATTCATATTTGTAAATACACTTTGATATACATGCCACCTCTTCGTGTTTTATTCTTTATCTGATCCCTCCATGGTGTTTATCTTTTAAGGCTGGTATCTCAGCAGTGAACATGATCTCAGCAGATTTTGTTTATCTGAAAGTAGTCATAACCTCGTTTACTCAGATACACAGTTATCTTCTTGGCAACCTCCTAAAATCCTTGCATTTGTATAAGGACATTTTGGGACTTTTGTGGGTTTTTTTCCCCCAGCTTTCATTATATGATACAGAAAATTATATGCCCTGCCTAATTTTTTTTTGGAAAGCTGCTAGCCTGGCAGTTTTGGCAGAGCAAACTAGGAAATAGAGTCTGGAAACAAATAGAAAGCCCACAGCAGACAAACGCGAGGTTTACAAAGCAGTGATACTCTTCAACCTGTTGTAGTGGGTGTGAAATTACATCCTATCAATGTCATACTCACCCCCGGAGCAAATGTCCTCTTGTGACAAATACATGCTGCGCTTTAAGCCAAATGGTAGAATAAAATCTCAACAATTGCATTTTTGGAGCAGAATCTCTCCAAAAGTATTATCAATAGCATGGTATTAATTGGCCCACAATACCTCTGTTAATAAGTAACCACCACTAGCTTCAAAGGCAGATGCTAAAGGACAATAAAAAGCAAAACAAAAATTCATCAGGTTGCTGACAGAAACCTTGCAGGAATGCTACTTTTGACAACTGGCAGATTATAACAGTAGGAAATCATGAGAGGGCTCATCTCCTCTTCCTTCCTTCCTTCCTTCCTTCCTTCTTTCCTTCCTTCCTCCCTCCCTCCCGCCCTTCCTTCCTTCCTTCCTTCCTTCCTTCCTTCCTTCCTTCCCTCCCTCCCTTTCTTCC
>CAUYRH010138425.1:0-52829 GCA_963574655.1 Perodicticus potto
GACAGTAGTGCAGTGGGGGAGGGAGTAAGGACAGAGGGGGAGGGCAGAGAGTTGATTTAAGACCAACTTCATTTGTACCCTCAATGAATCCTCAACAATAAAAAAAAAAAAAGACCAACTTAATTTATGCTTTCAATTTATTAAAAATAAGAAAAATAACATAAAATAAGTGTGGGGTAAGTGGGCGGGGCGGGGGGTGGGGGAGGAGCAGAGAGGGAGCGGGAAAGGGAAAAGAAAGGAAGAAAGAAAGAAAAGAAAGAAAGAAGGGAGGGAGGGAAGGAAAGAAGGGAGGGTAACTTCTTTTGGAAAATAAATTGACTGAAGAAAGAAAGACCAGAGAGAGGGAGGAAGGAAAGAAAAAAAGGGGGAGTGAAGGAAAGGGAAGGGAAGGAAGTGAAGGGAAGAAAAATTAGCTTGGCATGGTGGAAAAAAATAGCTTGAGCCCAGGAGTTTGAGGTTACAGAAAACTATGATGATGCACTGTGCTGCAACTTAGGCAACAGAGTGAAAAAGAAATTATATAACTCAATAAGACAGACAGAAGAAAACTAAAGAGAGAAGAGGACAAAACATGAAAAACAATTTACAAAATTAGATATCAAAAGAAAGGACAAGGAACAAAAAGAAACGTGTGCGAAGGCAGAGTGATCAGAAAATTGCAAATTAAAACTACATTAGTTACCTTTATCCACTAGTAAGAAGTGGTGAAGGGATGTAAGAGAAAGCAGTGTTCCCTTAAAGTGCCTATACTATTGTAAATTGGCACATCTCTTTTGAAAACTTGTTGGCATTGTCTACCTAATATGGATATATGCATATCCTATGGCTCAGCAATTTCGCTCTTAGCTGTATATCTAATAGAGTATATGAGTAGTAACAGACATGTAGAAAGAACTTGTAGTAGCATTAACCATAAACTCCAAAAATTGAAAACAACCCAAATGTCCATTAGCAATTAATTCATTGGATAAGTAAGTTCTGGTATATTCATTAATCGAAATGCTAAGAGCAATTTACATTATTTTTACATGCAATGCTTTGAATGAATCTCAGAAAGACATTGTTGACTTAAAAAAATTAAAAGACAGGCACAAAGAATACATATTCTTTGTATATTCCTTTTATAAATACATTTGAAAAACAATTAGACTAGTAATTTGCTTTTACTAGAAAGGAAGGTATATATTAAAAAATAGCTTGAGCCCAGGAGTTTGAGGTTACAGAAAACTATGATGAAGAAAGGAAGGTATATTGTTTGGGAGGGGTAATAATAAATTATGACCACTGATAATCCTTTATTTCTTTACCTGGTTTTTGCATATATACTTGACAAAATAGTTTTTTTAAGTGTGGGAAATATGGGACCCTTAATGAAATATGGGAATGGAAAAGATAACAAAGGCATATTATTAGTTTTAATGAATGTGGAACAAATTTGAACAGTAATGTTTTGATTTCAACTTGATAAATAGATGATTATTCACTAGGTGAACTTGTGAAAATCTTTTATTTATTTTTATATTCATGTTGTACAATATATTTGAGGGTATTTTACCCCCAAATCAAGTTTCACTCAAAGACATGTGTATAAAATTCAATAAGAAAACTCTGATTTTATATAATCGAATTCCACTGCTTCATTAGCAATAAACCCTGATTTAGTAGAGTAAAATTTGTGAGGATTTTTCTAGTTGGACTTGAAGAATATTACATTAAGTGGATATTTTGCTCAATACTACATAAATAGCAATAATAGTTATTTTTAAATCACAAATGCAATGTCTGTGATAGTGTAAACTTTATGCTATTTTTCCTAAACTTCCTTTTCCTCCATTTATTCTGGCCCATACTCTTTTCATTTCACTCCAAATGAATAAATTACAATAATAAGTTCTAGAATGTAGGTTGTTTACCTAGAATTTTCTAAAAGGGGCACTTGTAAATGATGTCCATAACAGAAAACTATACCAGATCATATACTCTTTGGATTTTTAGAGGGTAATCAAATTTTGTAAAGAAATGGATTTTTTTGAGTCTAATTTTTACAGAAGATTAGGTAATTACATTGAATTATGACAAACTTTTATTAAGCTAATTGTTTCTTTCAAGAAGAACAATCTGTTTGAATTAATGATCTGATAGGCTCAGAACTACAAACTTGTTTAGAAATAATAAATTTTTGCTAAAGTGAGAATTATAGCCTTGCATTATTTAATTTACAAATACTTAGTATATGTGCATTTTGTTTTATATTTAAATCATTTTTAATGAATCCAAGAAACGTTTTTCATTTTTATGGAGTCATTAGTTCCTAGAGATAAGATGTATATATATGTCCAAGAAATTTTATCTGTTCTGGAAAACATCTGATCTTCTTTGGAGTCGCAATAATAGCAGACTGCTGAAACATCAGTGGCAAAACAAGGACACTGTGTTCTCATGCCTCTGATATCTACTCTTATCTCAACTATTATCGCATTATCATATTTACATGACTGAGATGTAAATGCTGAGATGATCATAAAATGCTGAGATGATCATAAAAAATGAACATTAAAATTAAAAAATGATAAAATAGCTCATGTTATTTTTTTATATTTAGTAACTGAGCTTTCTTTGGTAAATATCATTTTTTGCTTTTAATTATATCTTAACAAGTAGTGATTATGATGTGTAGCTCCTTTTGGAAAAGAAATTGACTTAAATTGACCTACTTTAATTTCATTCATTATCTCTAACTGTTATTAAAACCTATATTTGACATATGTGAATATTATTTGATCTTTTCAAACCACATTCATTCTCATTAAGAAAGCCCCAAGACACTTTCTTTCAGAATATTTTTCAAATATTCTGCAATTTTACTAGTTATGTGAAATGTGACAGCACTTTCAAGTTCTTTATTATGGTTTCCTTCTACAGCAAGAACCAATTATTCCACACATTTTAGTGCCTGGTTTTGAACTCAATATTTAAGCAATTAGTATCTGTATCTATAAATTAATACATTTATATTCCTAACTTAGTTTTAATCATACAAAATGAGTGGAAACTCTCTTTTGGGTGCATTAATGTTAAAGGTGAAGGGTGTTTATTTGATGTTAAGTTCAATTAAACTTCAGTTTTGGAAAAGTGAAGGTAAATTTTTGACAATCTTCTGGCTGATTCTATTTCTAGTTCTTCGTAAAAGAGGACAACAGAAGAAACATTCATATTACCTTTCAAAGGAAAAATGTCTATTTCAGACAAATTGTACTTGTTTTCATATTTTTATACCCAGTAATTGCTGACAAAGATGTTCACATAATGACACCTAATCTACTAAAATTATTTGAACTTTAGTATAAGCCCTTTAACTTTGAATTAAATAATACATTCAGCTGCAAAAACATGTTTTAAGCACTGACAAATATATTTATATCTATCAGTATAAATTCATACACTTCTGATTATGCTATGATTAATACAGAGGTTATCACTTTAAAATGAATTTGTCTGATCTCTTAGCAAGGAAAGGAAAGTACTTGTGCTATGCCTTGAGCTATCTAGACAAGTTGAAAGGTAAATGCCTTTCAATTTTAAGTCCATGAAACAGTTTTCGCGGAAATTAAAATTAATTTATTCACATTGTTTTCTATATAATTGGCTTCTATGAGTAACAAAACTGCATTTTACAAGTCCAAATTCATTATTTCTATGTGATGTCTATTGCCAAGTCAGTAGGTCCACTTACAAGATTCATATACATTAGAGCAGATGTGCTGAAGATAGAAGCCTGATGGCTAGACAAGATAAAGGAGCATGCAAAAGAGCAATGTTTCCATACTTTCCCCCAAATAAGATGCTGCTTACGGGACAGGCCGTCATAGCTCAGCAATGAATAGTGCTCTGGCTATTCAGACCCATTGTGGAAGACAATGCTTTTCCTTGGAGAGTCATAAATTCTTCCAGCCTGTACAATCTTCTAAGGGAAAAAAGTAAGCACAAAACAGCACAAATACAGCTAGAAAAACTGAGCCTAGGGTGAGATAGACATGAAACAATACTTCATTGATTCAAAAAAAAAAAACTAATTGGTCACTTAATCTTCATAAGCCCCTACTCTTACTGGTAGATCGCAATGATGCTTTGAATCTACAATATCGAGTGTCTGGCATCCCCTGAAAATTCTAGACTATTTTCCCTCTCCCAAACCAAGTATCAGGTCTCTATACAAATGATTGGAAAGATAATTAACAGCATACATTTTGGGAAAAAGTATGACAACCTTACTCAAAGGTGCATGGCCTTGGCTGGACGTGGTAGCTCACACCTATAAATCTTAGCACTCTGAGAGGCCAAAGCAGGTAGATTGTTTGAACTCAAGAGTCTGAGACCAACCTAAGCAAGAGTGAGACCCCATCTCTAGTAAAAATAGAAAAACTAGCTGGGCATCATGGCAGGAACCTATAGTCCCAGCTACTCATAAGACTGAGGCAAGAGCATGGCTCGAGTTCAAGAATTTGAGGTTTTCAGTGAGCACCAGGGCACTGTACCCAAAGTAATGGAGTGAGACTGTCTCAAAAGCAAAAAGAAGTACATGGCTTTCTTCTACTGAAGAAGTTTCAGATCTATAAACTGGAGTGCTCCTCATAAATTTATTTACTGCTTCACTGATAAATGATGTGTCTCTCTCAATGTGGGTGAGCAGATCTTACTTGATAAATTCTCTGTAGTATTTCACTTTCCCTAAATCTGTTGATACCTTCACAAAGGAAGTTTTAGCATTTCATCTTCATATAGTATAGGCTATTTTTGGCCCATATTTTACTGAAACAATCAACCAAACTTTTAAGAGACCTTTCTAGCCTATTGAGCTAAACAATGAACCCAGAATCCTGCTTCAAAAGGCTATTATCAATAAACCTAGCATGATCAAATTTTATGCCTCTATATCGTTCTATGTGGAGCCCACAATTATAAAATCTATTTCCACACGAATTCTCTAGTATTTTCTTGTATAAATTAGTTAAACCATATACATATTTTGGTGTTTATCACATCTTATCACAGATTTCACTTTATACTTTATGCTTTAGCACCTGCTAGGATTTGAGTCTGAGAATAGCACAAAATAATGTTCAGTGAACTATAGAATATGAGATGGAAACTTGTTTTTGTAAATGAATTCTATTGGAATATATTCAAATTCATCTGTCTATGCATTATCTATGGTCACTTTTGCACTACAACAGAGCTGAGAAGTTATGGCAAAAGGCAAAAATTATAGGACTTACAAGCTTAAAATTTCCAACATTTGTCCCTTTAAGGGCATTTGAAGAGTTTGGAAGTTGTCTCTCTAGTCTTTATAACAAGAAAAGGATTGACACATTAAAAATCAATGTATTTCTTGTATACATCAGGAAACAGAGATTGCAGAGAAAAAGAAGATCACAAAATTAGGAGAAACAGGCTCATCCTGAAAGGCAGAGCCAGGATTTGCTTAGGAAAAGCAGAGGCTCCTGGAACCATAAACTGCTATGAGTTCATGAATAGTACTTGTGAAGAATTGATGGAACCTGAGGGGAGATTAGCTTAAGAAAATCTTGAAGGGCTTGGCATTTGTAGCTAAGTGGTTAGGGTGCCGGCCACATACACCAGGGCTGATGGGTTCGAACCCAGCCCAGACCATCTAAACAACAATGACAATGACAACAACAACAAAAAATAGCCAGGCGTTGTGGTGGGTGCCTGTAGTCCCAGCTACTTGGGAAGCTGAGGTAAGAGAATTGCTTAAGCCCAAGAGTTCGAGGTTGCTATGAGCTATGACACCATGGCACTCCATCAGGTGTAACGAAGTGAGACTCTGTCTCAAAAAAAAAACCTTGAAGGAAAGGGCAGAACCATATGGGGGACCAACACTTTCAAGGGTTTTCTCTTAGGGAATCCTACCTTGTTCTCATGGTTAGGATCCAGGAAAAGCATTCATAGTTATGTCAGGGGAAAGAGAAGAGGAGACATTGCAAAATATTCCTGGACACCTAAAATCTAATCTTGATGAAAAAATACTTTGCCAAAACTTTTCCCAGTGGAGGTATGACATTATATCCACCCCGGCCCTTGTTAGCCCTCTTTTCTCACCAAAGATATACATGGGAGGGCACAGTCAACAGAGATCAAGGTCTAAAGGAAATCAATTTGAAAACTGCAGCCAGAGAAGGAAATAGAAAGCAGAGAGAATAAAAAGTGCTGCCAATGGAGAAACACATGTAAGAAGGTCACAAGCCTAAGACATACGTCCACTAAGCAATGATATCTAATTATAATATTGCAAAATGCCCTTCATTCCCCAGACATGAATTTAAAAAAAGGACTCCAAAATAATAACAGTGGGTTATTGTTGAAATACCTAAAGACTCTCTGTCAGATTTATGAAAGTCTAAATCAGCACAAATGACAAAGATAAGAAAAGTAGAGGAAACTTAAGTCTCTGGCATGTATAAGGTCAGGAAATGTTAAGTACAAATCAACTTCTGACCAGTTTAACCCAAATGTTCCCACTAACATCCCAGTTGTAGATCATACATGTTATAAAGATCTGGTATTTAGAACAGAACTCTTACAATTTGACAACAAAAGACCAGCAAATAATAAGCATTATAAAAAAAAAGCACACATAAAGTTAACAGGCACATGGAATGATGATCAACCTTACTAGTTTTAGCAGTATTATTTCTCATGTTTTTTAAATTATAGTCATCCTACTCTGTGTGAAGTTGCTCCGAATTGTGGATTTGATGTTCATTTCCCTAATGACTAATAATGTTGATTGCCATTCCACAATCAAATGGGGTTATGTATATGTATTTTTTGAAAAAATGCCTGTTGGTTGTTGGACTTTTTATTGCCAAATTATAAGAATTCTGCTCTGAGTACCAGGCCTTTCTTAGATGTATGATTTGCAAATATTTTCTCACAATTTGTATAATTTCTTTTCAAATTTATGTAATTATTCTTTGAGACTCAAAAGCTTTCAATTATAATAGAGTTCAGTTCAACTATTTTTTTCTTATTGGTCTTTACTTTAGTGAAATATGTAAGAACTCATTTCCAATCCAAGTTCATAAATTTCTTCTAAGAGTTGTATGATATTATTAATTACATTTAAGTTGCTTAACCATTTGAGTTAACTTTTTCTGTCGTGTGAGGTAAGGACCCAAGCCCATTTTTCACATGTAGCTGTCAAGTTGGCCCAGCACCATTTGCTGAAGGAACTCTTTTTCTGTTAAATTGTTTTGTCACCTTTGTTGAAAATTGCCTGTAGATGTATGGATTGATTTTTGGTACTATTAATTCTATCATATTTATTTATATTTTTTCATCTTTTGCAGTACCACATTATTTGTTTTATATTAAGTTTTAAAATAAGAAAATACGAGTAACTTTTATATATATATATTTTTTCAGGATTGTTTAAGCTATTAATGGTCCCTAGAAATTCCAACTGAATTTTATTTATTTTTATATTCATATAAAGTTATAGAATAGTTATTCTGAAATATAAAATACGTTATCACTAAGATCTGCAGAAATTAATAAATGCACTCCTAATTAACTAATGAGTCAAGAAAAAAATCTAAAGGGAAATTAGGAAATACATCGCAATGAATAAAAATGAAGACATAACATACCGAAAATTATGGGATGCAACAACAACATTGCTGAGACAGAAATTTAAAGCTATATGTTAGTATTTAAAGGAAAAAGCTCTCAATTCATTAAGCTAACATTTCACTTTAAGATAGTAAAGAAAAAAGAGGAAACTAAACCTGAAACAAGTGGAAGGAAAAACAATACTAAAGATTAGAGTGTAAATTAAAGAAATAGAAAATAGAATGGCAAGTGAAAAGATCAGTGGCACTAAAAGATGGTTCTTTGAAACAGTAAAAGCAGAACAAAACAAAGAAACAACAACAAAAAAACTTTACCTAGTTTTACTAAGGACAAGGGAGAGAGGACTCAAATCCCTGGAATAAGAAATTAAATAGGAGACAATTTTACTGACTTCATAGAAAAAAAAAAAAGCTATGTAAAGACAACAGCAACAAAAATACCCGGGCCTTCTGCGGGGCACCTGTAGTCCCAGCTACTTGGGATGCGGAGGCAAGAGAATCGCTTGGCCCAAGAGTTTGAGGTAGGTGTGAGCTGTGACACACTGAGGGTGACATGGTGACACTCTGTCCCAAAAAAAAAAAAAAATGTGTTGAGATTTAACTAAAAAAAATAGTTAAACAATATCTATATATTCTTTATATATATAGTGTGATCATATATATTATATATTCTGAGATATCTATATTTATATGTGGACAATATGTTATAAAATATGATGAGAATGGTAAGAAAATTGTGATTAAGGAACATTCTAGCAAATACCTGGCCAATATTCAAGGTTGTCAAAGTTATGAAAAACTAAAAAATGTTGGAGAATCTGTTACAGTCAAGAAGAACTTAAGTGGACATGACAATAAATGCAGTGTAGTATTATGTAAGAGCTCCTCAAACCAAAAACAAGGACAATAGATAAAAACTAAAAAAACCTAAATAAAGTATGTCCTTTACTAAATTATTTTGGCTCAAAATAGTTTTATTACTTATAACTAATAGGATAATAGGACAAAATGTATGTTGGGTATATGGGACCTTTCTGTACTATTTTCAGATTTTAATGTAAACTTTATATTATTCTGAAATAAAAGAATTACATCAAAAAATAAAGTGGCCAATCCCTGTTCGAGTGCCAAGGAGACACTAAGGAGTATCAACTGTGCCTTGAGGAAGATCATCATAGTGTTTTTGTTGGTTTGTTTTGTCTTATTTTAGGTAAGGAAGGGTAAGTTCTGGGAGGGGCAGCATGATGGGTTTTGGTGATAAAGAAGATGTATTTAAATATAAGTGTTCAAGGTCCCCAGCTTCATCACAATCTGACCGTATATCTCCATGCCAAGTTTTAAAATCATATAGATACTTCAATGTGCATTTTCTTTGATTGCATTCCTTTCAGGACTCTCTTAACTAGTCAAGCTATTCACCACAGTCCAGATATATAGATGCCGCCAGTCACCTCTCCCTCCAAATAAAGTAAATAACCAATAAGTACTACTCATCTCTCGGTCTACTGTGTGACTTTCTATTTGCAAACATCTTCCATAATGCTTGCGGGAAACTATAACGTAATGATGTACCTTGTAGTCTTAGTGTACCTTTCACATTCCGGCAGGTAAAATATATGCCATGTTTTGTACACCAAATTCATTTAGCATAATGTAATAGATACAATGAACTAGTGTGATATTCTGTGGAAACTAAGGTAATCAATGGTACTTTTGGACCAAATCTGGCATAGAGCAACAGAATTTGGCATTCAACAGTGTAATGTACTTCATCATCCTAATTGTTGAGGATTTTAAAAAATAAGTTTGATGCAGCACTGGCTGCATAGCAAATGTCAATCCCAGCGAAGCAAGAATGTAGAGGAAATAATGATCGGTCATCAGAAGGATGTCGGTCACGATGTCATCCACAGTTTTATGGCAAACTGATTTCTTGGCTTAACAGTGTACCTTCAAATAGATTACAATTGTACTGCATTTCTAAAATAAAATCTAGAATTCCACAATTTATCTACTTGTTTTTGTTTTTAAATGGTCAATGTTGGCCTCTAAAGGATACATAATCCTGCCTTTCTGAGTTTCATATGTGTGTTTTCAACTGGCTTCTGAAGTGACTTAGGTCTCAACGGCAACAGGAAAGGAGTAAAATATTTATATTGGTCATCAGTGAGGAAAAGTACTGTCAGCTGAACCAACAAACACCACAAGGGCTTAGAGCAGTAGCTATTGTGAGTTGTTCCCGGTGCCATCCAACAGCAGTTATTTTCCTTGGTGACTGAAAGAACAGTAGAAGCCATCTCTAAGGCTGTTCTGGCCAGTGACCAAAACAGCTGTGGTGGTTTATGACGTGAATCAAGTAATATCAATAGTTAACTGAAAGTTTGGCTTTCAATTTTTCAACTTGTAACATGAGAGAGACCATTTTCCTATTTGTCTTCTTTTTTGTTTTGTTTTGTTTTGTTTAATGTCCAAAAATAAAAAATAAAAAAGGCAACATCATCCTTATTTCTTGGGTCAGAAAACGCTAAGTCTTTTTAGATACCTGCACTTCCATGTTGATTGCAGTGTTATTCACAACAGCCAAGATTTTTGAAGCAACCTAAATGCCCATCTGCAGATGAATGGATAAAGAAAATGTGGTAAATATATACAATGCCATACCATTCCACCATAAAACGAAATGAAATCCTGTCATTTGCCGCAATGTGGGTAAACCTTTAAGTGAAATATGCGTAAACCCAGGAAATACCAACCCCACATGATCTCACAGGGAAAGTAGAATACTGGTTACCAGAGGTTGAGGATAACACAAAAGAGAAGAAAACAGAAGTTGGTCAACAAGCACAAAGTTGCAGTTAGATAGGAAGAATATGCCCTGGAGTTCCTATTACCCAGTAGGGTGACAATACGAAATAACAATGTAGTGTATATTTGAAGACAGCTGGAAGAGAAAATTTGGAATGTTATTACCACAAAAAAATAAAAAATGTTTAAAGTGGTTATATGGCAATTACCCTTATTTGATCATTTTATAATGTATACGCTCATTGGACTATCTCACTGCACCTCATAAATATGTACAATTTTTATGTGTCAAATATAAATAAAATATTAATTAATTTAAGAAATAGGAAAGGAAAAAAAACTCTGAGTCCTACTGGTGTTTATTAACTATTTTTGAAATGAATCCATCTTTCTTCACATTCACTTTTACCAATTTTTTGTGCCATCTATCATTCCTAGGAGTCTCCTTATGTATCTGTTCATTTCCACACTTTAGGAATGATGTGTATGCATTCAACACTCTAAACTTCATAAATGATTTTCTAATTGTAGGTGTAATATTGTTTAATTTCAGAAGACATCCATCTAAGAGAAGAGTAAAGATAGGGGTATAGATTTATGAAATGAATACAGATAATACATTATAAAACATTATATAACATTTATGTTATAAAACATAAGACTTGATTTCCATTACTAGTAGGACATAAGTCATCTCACAGTTTCTGCTTCTCTTAGGGGATAGTTCAGATTATGTTTCTTTAATATATAAAGATTTTAACCATTTTCTTTCAGGTAGGGTTATGGTGTGAATGTTTGCATGTCCCTGAAATTCATCTGCTAAAACACTAAGCCTCAAAGTGACAGTATTAGGAGGTAAGGCTAGAAGGGGACTAGATCTTGAGGGCAGAGTTCTCATGGAAGGGATTGGTGGTCTTACAAAAGCAGTCTGAGAGAGCTTCTTTGCCCCTTTCTCCAAGTGAGGTTAAGTGAGAAGACAGCAGACTATGACAGAGCAAGCCCTCACTGGAAACCCAATCTACTGCCACCTTGATCTTGGACTTGCTGTTTTCCAGATCTGTTAAAAAACAAGTTTCTCTTGTTTGCAAGCCATTCAGTCTATGTTGTTTGTCATGGAAGCCTTAACCAACTAAGGCAGTGTCCAAACCAAATGACCTAGTCTATGAGGTGCTTGGTCATGAATGTAATAGGGCATACAGTATATAGCAATGGCAATCTATGACAGTAAGAAAAATTTAAAAGGTGGGGAAGATGAGCAGCAAAGCAAACACAATAATGACAGCAAAGAAACAAAAACAACAACAGTCATTTGGAAATAAATTGTATCCCCAGGCACAAAGGGAAGCCTTGTAGACAGACAAAAGATCACAAAAATAATTTGGTTTATATACATTCGATACCTAAAAACATTTTAAATTAAAGTGGCAACAGTTCTCAAATGCATTATAAATATTATATCTGAAAAAAATATATCTAGTAACATTCAAAAAGAAGGAAATGTCTCTTAAATGAGCAATGCGAAATAGGAAAGATTCTTTTAGCTAGAATTTAATGCAGCACTAACCTAGCAAGCATAAAGCACAATTCAAGCCAAATTCAACAACCAGAGGGCTATAAATTCAGTCACAGGGGAATTCATGTGGCATGCTTGTGAACTTCCAAATAGAAATCCTTTAGTATTCTATTAAGGGAAGCTATAAAATTCATATAGTGGTTCCTTACATAGAGCAAAACTCTTTTTCCCCTCATTTTGATTCTTTACTTTGCTTTTCCTTTTCAAGTTCTTTTTTAAAAATAAAAGTATTTGATAACACGGCAAAATGACTATAATCAACAGTGAGCTACGGTGTACTTTAAAATAACCAAGAGTGGAATTGGAATATTGGATAAATGCCTGAGGTATGGAGTAGTCTAATTACCCCGACTTCATTAATTCACATTGTATACCTGTATCAAAACATCACATGTGTCCTATAAAGGTGTAAAACTATTATGTATCCATAATAATTTTTAAAAGCAAAATAAAAATATGGGCAAATTGACTGAATATTTGATATAGCTGATCACTTTCATGTCTTTTTAGTGTATCATTTTTTTCTGACTAATCTCTCATTACTTAGGCAGCAGCAATGATATGGTTACATTTTCTACATCTCAAGGTGTTTTTGAGGGGATATTTCTTCCGCAACCTCTAAAGCCCCAAAAGAAGGCAATTTCAGTTCAACAAAAAAAAGTATACTATTTCACAAGATATTTAAAGTTTTTATGACAGAATTTAGGTTTGAATGTGATTATTTGCAGAGAAAAAATTTCTTTCAGTTAGCAACAATGAGCTTTTACATTTTAAATTGCTTTATACGTAATTTACCATTTATATTTGTTCATAAAATATCATTGTTTACATAGTTTTACCAATGCAGCAGCTAAAGATACCCTTAAAAAATGTGTGTTGCACAGGTGGGCAAAAGAACATGAGAAGATGGGTAGGTAGATGTTTTTGTTGATTTTGTTGATTTTGTTTTTTCTCACTTTATGCCCCATAAACTACCTCTGGAACCAACTCTGGAGTTTCTCCTTATGCTTCTTTACCTCACTGATTGTATTCTCTGGGACAATCATTAAACTATCTCCAGCTACCATCCCCAAACACTCAAACTTGAAAATAATGATGGATGATAACAATAAAAGGTAATGATCATGACATCTGACTCCTATAAGTACTATACATTTTGAAGGCCTAGTAGATTATCCACCCGAGTGAAGGCCTTTATGCACCATGAGACTTTATTCTTATTTTTGGACTCCATTCTAGTTCTTAGCTTGAGCCTTCTTTTATCTATGTTACCTTGGTCTCGCCCGCAAATAGAAAGTTGTATGAAGTAATAAAAGATAAATGATTCTCAACTTCTAAACTAATCAGTAAGCAGCCTGCAATTGTCTAAAAATAAAATATGATTTTACACCTACAGTGCACATGTCAGCCACCTGAAAAGTTGTCAGTTGACAACCTCGAACATGCACTTTATATTTCATTATTTAAAGTTGAAGTTTTTGACTTCCACTTGTACGTTTTGACACAAATTGCACTAAATGCCATGCCTTGTAACCATATAGCGTTCTTTTAGATTTTTTCATTTGTTTTTTACCTAAAAGTAACTGATTAGCCAAAATAAAACAAAACAAAACCTGATTTTATTGTGGTAACTTATAAAATGGGGTCACTTTAGCATAAATTTAATTTTCCATTCAAATGTTTGCAATGTATTTAAAATTTTATTATGGAACATCTATGCCAAAATTAATCAATACTGTTCACAGGTCTCCATAAATATCTCACAGATGCGTCCCCTCCATATATATGATAGGGATATGGGAATGGAGGTCCTGCACATGCAACAGGTTGCCAATCCACCGAGGTTCAGTCACTCACTGAGGTTCAATTAGCCACCATTGATGTCGATACCATTATATATCAGTCTGCAAATTATATTTTTAACTACATTTAAAAATTTTTTGAAATAATTATAGATCCACAAACATTTGTAAGAAATAATAGAGAGAAATCCTACCTATCCTTTTCCCAACTTTTCTTAATGGCATGTCTTACAATAGTGTAGTACCAATCACAACCAGTATGTTGACATCAATACAATCGAGACACTAAACTTTTCCATAAGCATTAGAATCCCGCCAGGTGCCCTGATACAGCCTCTCCCACTTTCCTCAAACCCACACTCTCTTCTTAACCTTTGGTAATTACTCCCCATTCTCAATTTCTATAATTTTGTCATTTCAAGAATATTACATAAATGAGATTAAACAGTGTGTAACTTTGGAGCTTCCCCCCCCCCCCATTCAGGTTTACTCTGGAAATTTTTCCAGGTTACTGCATGTATTAATAAGTTTTTCTCCATTGTGGAATATGAACTATTTTGTGGGATAGATGTGCTAGTCGTTTAACTGTTCACCTGTATTTGATAGGAATGGGTTAAATCAGTAAATCATTTTGGGAAGAACTGATGTCTTCACCAATGTTGAATCTTCTAATCTATGTGCATGACACATCTCTCAGTTTATGTATTACTCTATGACTTCTTTTGAAGTAAACTGAGTCACGGAGATAGAAAGATGGACCCCAATTTGATGCAATAATTGATAAAATTTATTGCACCTGCAGGGGGCTGATACTACAAAGGCATGCAGCCCCAAATGCCAGGCAGGCAATCCTTTCATACTATTTTTCTTGCGTGGTCAGCAAAGCAAACTAGCGTGATACAGAAGCTAATCATAGCAGTTAAAGCAGGGTCGCGGTGGGGGGGTACATATTGGTTCATAAATCATAGGATACATCACAAGTTCATTACTTCATGGGTCATAAGGTACATGGTTCATACATAGTTCAGGGGTACAAAGTACGGGCATAGGAGTTGGGTAAGTTTCCAAGGAACTCTGGACTTTCCACCAGGGGGTATTGCACCAGGGCCTTCTTTAAATTATACCTCTCCCTTCCTTCTGTATGCTTATCTCTTCTCCCAGAATTTAGCTCCTCCGCCCTTTTGGGGGCTGGGGCTAAGACACAAAACACTTCCTCTTTGAAGGGTAAAGGGTTTATTATATTCTTTAAATCTATGGGTTAGGGGATTAGTAGCAGGGGTAAGGGGCTTGGTGCAGGGACAGGGGGCTTGGTTATTACACTTTCATCACCATTGTGTGGTTTGCAGAGTTATCAGTCCTGTAATTTTGTTAGTTTTACACGTATTTCATTTTTTCACTGATTATGTCATTGTACACTTAATTTTTATGTTTCTGTGATTAGTGGTATGCTGTAAAAACACTATTGAATTTGTATATTTATCATGTTACCAATAACTTTGCTGAACTCACTTAGTAGTTCTAGAAATTTTATTGGTAGATTGCTTAAAATTTCTGTTTATTTTTTTTCCTGTAGTTTTTCGCTGGGGCTGGGCTTGAACTCGCCACCTCCGGCATATGGTGCTGGCGCCTACTCCTTTGAGCCACAGGCACCACCCTGTTTAAAATTTCTTTCGTATGCAAACTTGTCACGTGTAAATTAGATACTTTCTAATCAGTGTATCTTTTTTTTTTTTAATTTTAGAATATAATGAAAGTACAACCATTTTGGCTACATAAATTGCTTTTGTACTATTTGAGTCAAAGTCATAAGTGTGCCCATCACCCCAACAGTGTGCATTGTACCTATTAGGTGTGAATTGACCCATACTCTCCTACCTCTTCCCCCCATTTGAATTTGATGAGTGTTATTGCCATATGTGCACATAATTGTTAATTGACTAGTTCCAATTTAATAATGAGTACATGTGGTATTTATTTATCCATTCTTATAACATTTCACTTAAAAAAAATGTCTTTAGTTCCATTCAGGTCATTACAAAAGAAATTAGTTCACCATTGTTTTTATGACTGACTCCTTTGTATACATATGCCAAATTTTGTTGTATAGATTGGCAGTTGAGTTGTTTCCACCACATCTTTGCATTTGTGAATTGGGCTGCTGTAATCATTTAAGTGCATATATATTTTTTGTGAAGTCTCTTTTTTTCCCTTTGGGTAAATACCCAGTAGTGGGGTTGCTATATATCAAATGGTGGGTCTAATTTTAGTTTTTTGAGGAATCTCCATATTACGTTCCATTGAGGTTGTAATATTTTGCAGTCCCACCAACAGGGTATGAGTGCTCCTCCTTCTTGGCATCCATGCCAGCACTTGTTGTTTTTAGACTTTGTGATAAAGGCCATTCTTTCTGGAGTTTTAGACTTTATGACAAAGGCCATTCTTGCTGGAGTTATCTCATTATGGTTTTGATTTGTATTTTCCTGATGATTAGAGACAATCAGCATATTTTCATGTACTTCTTGGCCATTATTCTATCTTCTTTTGAAAAATTTCTGTTCATGTTTTTTTTCCCCCTCTTAATGGGGTTGTTTGAATTTTTCTTGCTGATTTACTTGAGTTCTTTGTAGATTCTGGTTATTAGTGCTTTAGCAGATGTGTAGCATGCAAATATTTTCTCCCATTCTACCAGTTGTCTATTCACTGATTGTTTCTTTGACTGAGCAGAAGCTTTTTAACTCAATCAAATCCCATTTGTTTATTTTTGTTGTTTCCGAGATTGCTTTTGGAGTGTTCTATATAAATTCTTTGCATAGGCGAATATCTGTAATGTGTTTCCAATTCATCTCCTAGAATTTTTATAGCTCCATATCCTAAGTTTAGGTCTGTTACCCATCATGGGTTAATTTTTGTGAGTAGTGAGAGATGCAGATCCTCTTTCAGTCTTCTACACATGGCTATCCAATTTTCCCAGCACCATTTTTTAATAGGGATTCTTTTCCCCAGGGTATGTTTTGTTTTCTTTGTCAAATATCTGCTGGAAATAAGAGAATTATTTTATATCTGGGTTCTCTGTTATGATCCCTGGGCCTATATCTCTATTCTTGTGTTAGTATCATGCTGTTTTGGTTACTATAACCTTGTAGTACTTTTATAGATTGAAAACTGGTAAATCGATTCCTTCCAATTTTCTCTTTTTGCTTAAAGTAGCTTTGGCTTTGGCTGCTGATGCTCTTTCATGGTTCCATGAAAAGTATAAAATTATCTTTTCTAGATTTACGAAAGATTGCATTGGTATTTTAATGGAGATACTACCGAATCTGTAGAACACTTTGGATAGTATAGACATTTTAGCTATGTTGATTCTGCTTATCTATGAGCGTGATTATTTTTCCTTCTATTTATATCTTCTGCTAGCTCCTTCCTCAGCATTTTGTAATTCTCCCTGTGGAGGTCTTTCACTCCTTAGTTAAATACTTTATTAAGTATTTTATTTTCTTTCATGCTATTGTGAAGGGTATAGCCTGTGTCCTAATGCCACAACCCTTTAATACAGTTCTTTATGTTGTGGTGACTCCCAACCATAAAATTATTTTTGTTGCTATGAAAATAATACTCTATACCAGTGGTTCTCAACCTATAAGACTCAACCTAATTAGGTTCTCAACCTTCCTAAGGCCGTGACCCTTTAACACAGTTCCTCACGTTGTGGTGACTCTCAACCATAAAATTATTTTTGTCATAATAAAATATGAAATATTTTAAAATTATTTTTGTCATATTTTGTCAAAAATTTTGCTATGACAAAAATAATTTTATGGTTGAGAGTCACCACAACGTGAGGAACTGTGTTAAAGGGTCACGGCATTAGGAAGGTTGAGAACCCCTGGTATAGAGTCTTTAATTTGGTTCTGAGTTTGACTGCTTGTTGGCATATCAATGCTACTGACTTTTGTACATTGATTGTGTGCCCTGAGACTGCTGAATTTATTTACCAATCTCAGGATCCTCTTGGCAGATTCTTTGGTGTCTAAGTATAAGATCTTATTACCTCAAAGAATGATAGCTCTAACGCTTCTTAAATTTGAATATCCATGATTTCTTTCTCTTATCTGATTACTCTGGGTAAGTCCTCCAGAATTATGTTGAATGGAAGTGGTAATAGTGGCCAACCATGTGTCTGGTTCTGGTTTTAAATGACAATGCTTTCCATTTTTCCCCATTAAGTAAAATGTTAGCTGTGTGCTTGTCATATATGTCATATATATATATATATATATATATATATATATATATATTTTTTTTTTTTTTTTTTTTGAGGTAGAGTCTCTCATTTTGTTGCCCCCAGTAGAGAGCAGTGGCATCACAGCTCACAGCATCCTCAAACTCTTGGGCTCAAGTAATTCTCTTGTCTCAGTCTCCCAAGTAGCTTGGACTACCCAGCACTTTTAGAGATGAGGTCTCACTCTGGCTCAGGCTGGCCTCAAACTCGTGACTTTAGGCAATCTTCCTACCTCAGCCTCCCAGAGTGCTAGGATTACAGGCATGAGCCACCATGACCAGCCTCGGCTTTTACAATTTTGAGGTAGGTCCCATCGATGCTTCACTTGTTATTTTTAGTATTCTTATCATAAAAGGGTGTTGAGTTTTTTCAAATGCTTCCTCTGTGTATATTGAGAGGATCATACAATCTTTATTTTTACTTATATTTATGTTTTGGATTATATTTATAGATTTATGTATGCTGAACTACCCTTGGATCTCTGGGATTAAGCCCATTTGGTTACACTGAATTACTTTTTGATGTGCAGATGAAATTGGCTGCTAAGATTTTATTGATAATTTTGCATCTATATTCACAAGGTAAGTCTATTATTTTCTTTTTTCTTGAGTCTTTTCCTGGCTTTGGTATCAAAGTGATATTGGCTTTGTAAAGCATATTGGGGAGGATTCCTTTATTCTCAACATTAGGAAATAATTTCTGTAGGAGAGGTGTTAGTTCTTCTTTGTCGGTTTTACAAAATTTAAATGTGAACCCAAATGGTCTGAGATTGTATTGTTCTTGAAAAATTTTTAGTTGATGTTTCAATTTTGGAACTTGATAATGGTATATTCAGGAAATCTATTTCTTTTTGATTGAGACTAAGGAGATTATGTGTTTCTAAGAATTTGTCCATTTTCTGCCTGCTTTCTAGTTTATGTGTCTAGAGATTTTTACAGTATTCATAGATTATATTTTGTATTTCTGTGGTAGCAAATTTTATTTCTCCTTTTTAATTCCCGTTTGAGCTAATTAGAGCCCTTTCTCTTCTGCTTCTGGCTAATCTGGTATGCTCTGTCAATTTAGGATTAGTTTGTTCTTCTATTTCCAGTTCTAGGAGACTGTTCATTAGACTGTTGATTTGTGATCTTTCTGCCTGACTTATGACTATGGATTTTCCTCTCAGTATTGCCTTAGCCGTATCACACAGATTTCAGAAATTTATGTCCCCTTTATCATTTAGTTCAAAGAATCTTGTGATTTCCATCTTAATTTCCTCCTTGACCCAACTATTATTCAGCAGTAGGTCATTTAGTTTCTATGTCTTTGTGTAGAGATGAATTTTTTCCCTTGGAGGTGGTTTCTAATTTTATTTTACTGTGGTCTGAGAAGATGCATAGGATAATTTCTTTTTTTAATTTCTTGAGACATAATTTGTGGCCTAGGATATCATCAGTCTTAGAGAATATTCTATATGAGCTGGTATGTATTTGTTGGTTTGGGAGTGGAGGCACCTTTATTCTAGAGTGCTGTTTCAGTCCATTGTATTTTTGTTTCTTTCTCCTGGAGGGTGTGCCTGTTCTGTCACAGGGGTGCTAATGTCTCCAGATATTAGGGTGTTGCTTTTCAACATTTTATCTAATAAAGTAGAATTTGCTTTATGAATCTCAGTGCACCTGTGGTGGGAGCATGAATTGTCTTTCTGGTGAATTGTTCCCTTTACCAGTATATAATATCCATCTTTATCTTTCAATTGTTGACTTGCAGTGTGGGTTATCTGATATGAGAACTGCTATACCAGTTTTCTTACAGTTTCCATTTGCATGGAATGTTGTTTTCTATTCCTCTACCTTATCTCTGATTGAGTCCTTGAGTGTTACATGTTTTCCTGGAGATTACAGACACTTGACTTTTTTTTTTTTTAACCCATTTGGCCAGTCCATGGCTTTTGAGTCAGAATTCAATTCATTCACATTTTTTGAAATAATTGATGTCAGGGTATATTTCTGATGTTACTGTTGAGTACAGCTTTATTGCACTGTTTTACTTGAGTCATTATGGTGACTGAGTTCTGATCTTTTAGTTTTTTAGGGGGTATACTTTTGAGCATCTATTATGCTGATCCATATATAGTGCAAGTCTGAATATTTCTTTTAGAGCAGGTCTGGACTTAGCCAATTTTCTCAGTGTGCGCTTGTCTAGAAAAGATCTAGTTTCTCCATCAAATAGGAAACTTAGTTTTGCAGGATAAAAAATTCTAGGTTGGCAGTTGTTCTGTTTAAGAATATTGAAAATGGGGCCCACTTCCTTCTGGCTTATAAGATTTCCACTGAGAAGTCTAATGTTTTTCTAATGGGTTTTCCCTTGTAAGTCAGTTTTTGCTTAAGCCTCAGTGCTTGAAGAATTTTCTCTTTCACTTTGACCCTGGCCAGGTTGAATACTATGTGTCTTGGATGTTGGATATCTTATTTGCTATAAGTCTACCTAGAGTTCACTGACCATCTTGCTTCTGGACGTTTTAATCTCTGATGATACTGAGCAAGTTTTTCCTGATAATTCTGTCAAAAAGATTTTTACGTGCTTTTAGCATTTTCTTTCTGTCCTGTGGGAATACTTACATTTCAGGTGATTGTTCACTTTGTGTAGTTCCACATCACTGGAAATGATTGCTCCGTCCTTCTTGTTCTCTTCTCTGCCTCTTTAGATGATTGGGTTATCTGGAGAGCCTTGTCCTCAAGCTCTGAGATTCTTTCTTCTCCTTGGTTTAATCAGTTACTGAAATTTTCTGCTGTGTTCTGAAAATCCCTGAATGACTCCTACTCCTTCATTTCCTTAAGTTCATTGATGCCCTTTCTAATTTTTTCAAGCTCGTTGGTGACTTTTTCATTAATACCCTGAAATAATTTTGAGGCTTCTTTTTGTTGCTTTTCAACTTTCTCGTTAATTATATTCATCTCATTTGAATTCATATTCTAAATTCTATCTCTGTTATTTCAATAATTTCCTTGTAGTTGGAGATCACTGCTATGGCTCTATTTGATCCCTTGGGTTCTTTGACAGGTTTCTTCTAGTCTAAACTCTTTTTTGTTGTTGTTGTTTGTTTGTTTTTGTAATTCCAAGTTAATAAGTTTGCAGGAGACTTCCTCCTTGCTAAAAACTCCCCTGGTAGTTGTAAGATGTTCAAATTGTGAGCTGGATGAAACTATCTTCACTGAAGCTGGTGTTATGGGGATTGTTCCACTGAGGGTCTACCCACAGAGGTAACACAGCAGCTAGGTAAAGTTTTCATGGATTCCTGGGTTGTGGACATTTGTCCAAGGCAAGTCTCAATCTCCCAGTGGCTTGAGGCGGGCGATCCCTGGTGAAGACTTAGACTTTGGGACAGGTCTTCCAGCACTGCTTGGTGGTAGGGGCTCTGAAGTGTAGTCTTGTGGTTAAGATGGAGTGCTTGAGACTTACAGATGGAATTTCAGATGTTTCAGGCCTTATGGGAGTTATGGAGGCAGAGGGATGGAGCCTTAGGTTCTGGTGTGAGAGTCTGAGAACTGGAACTGGCAGTGAGGTATAAATAAACCTCTTAGCAGAGTCTCTGAGCCAAAATCAGGGCTGTTCAGATAGTGGACTAAGCAGTTCTAGAGGATGAGTCAGATCAAGCAGGTAGAGGGAAATTAGGGTCCAGAGGGCAGAATCAGGGCAAGCAAAAAGTAGGCTGCTTCTCTGGCACCTGGATCCTGTGAGTACCAGGTCAGGCATAGAAGCTACAGCTTTCCATGCCCTGCCCAGGACCTGCCAAAGCAGTTGACCCAAGCCTTTTTGATCAGAGCCTCTTGTTCCCTGGCATTGGACCTTTAGAGAAGGGCTTGGAGAGTCATAAACAAATCCTCTGAGCAGGATCTCTAAGCCTGAACTTGGACTGTGTAGATGGCCAGTGAATCTTACCTGGAGAGCAAGGTCAGGGCCAAACAGGCATATGTTACATGGGGCTGGAGGGCAGTCTTGGCCAAGCAAGCATCCAGCTGCTCTGCAAGTATCAGGGTTCTGCAAATGGTACTTCAAGAGGACTGAGGCTTTCTCTGGTGATCAAGGAATCATAGGGCTCTCCATGCCCCACTCAAAACCTGTTAAAGCTGCCTTTCACGGATTTTCATGTTGGGGCCTACACAGAGTGATTTCAATTGAGATGGGTCTGGGATGGAACAAGAAGCCAGGCCTCCGTGCTAAATGTCTTAACCCAAAATGGCTGTGTAGATGGCAAGGCAAACCAACCAAAAAGGCAGAATCAGGTCCAAGTAGGCTGGAAGCTGCTCATGCATGGGAGATGGATTTGGGCCAAGTAAACAACAGACTGCTTCTCAAGCAAAATGATCTTATGGATGTATGGCCAGATAGGCAAAGGTCCTAGTTCTTCATTCTCCACCCAGGACCCACCAAAGTAGTTGCCCAGATCTCCTCAAGTCGGAATCTACTGCATTCAGGACCATTTCCATGTTCAGGTCCTAATGTACTCTACTGGTGAAACATCTGGCTATAGTTCAGGAAAGACACAAGTCATTGTGCTTCCTCCGTTGTCTGGAGTAGACCTGGAACAGTGCACCGGAGAGTGCAGGATGGCTTCAACTGTTGTCTAATCCCCACAGCACCAGTAATCTAGCATAGTGGCTCGCACAGACTACAGGCAGGACTTGGCCTGTGGGCTTAGTTTGCACTGCACCACCTAAGTGCTCACACTACTCCTGTATTCTAGTTTCCTACTGTTTTCCTTGCATTCTCTAAACTTATTATGGGTGTCACCTGATTACCTGTTTTTTCCCATGCTGTGTGTCCCACATTGCTTCTCTGTGATTTCACAATGCTGCTTCAGAGACTAGTAATCCATATGAAGGCAGCTGCCTGAAACTTTCACTTCTTTCTCTGAAAATGGCACAATGAGAGGCAGCTTCCAGTCTACTATCTTTATCATCCTTCCTAATCAGTATATCGTTTAATTGTTTTCTTGCCTTGCCACACTGGCTAGAACTTTCAGTGTTACTTTAACATAGCAGTGGTGAAAGCAAACATCTTTGCCTTCTTCCCAATCTTAGCGAGTACTCAGTCCATCACAATTAGAGAGAGAGTATGCAGACTATAATGTTAGCTGTAGAATTTTTGTACATACACTTTATAAAATTTAGGAAGTTCCCCCTCTATTCCTAGATTGCTCATAATTTCATTTATTTGCTCATAAATGAGTAAGACATTTTTTCTAATGACTTTTTGGCTTCAATTCATATGAAGATTCTGGGATTTTTCCTTTTCAAACTGTGGATATTTGGATTACACTGATTGATTTTTTGAATATTGAACCAGGCTTGCATCCTGGAATAGACTTCAACTGGTCGTGTTGCACAATTATTTTTATTTATTGCTGTCATCTTGATATTGATATATATGCATATTGATTTTTTAAAATTCATTTGACATCATTCTGGTTCTTGATAGTGATGAGTGCTTATAAAAATAGACATTTTTAAATTGTATTATGAGACTCTGAATTTTAATTCAACCTTTTGTGTTAACTGGATTTCTTGCTCTTCTATAAGAAAGGGTTTCAGGCACCACCTTTTTATGTCCATAAAGACCTACTGAGGAACCTGGACCTCTCTCTCCCTCTGTAAGACAGAAGTGCAGGTTCCTCAGTAGGTCTTTATGGACATTCAAGTGGTCATTTTTATTGCAGAGCAAATGTAGGCCATTTGGTGTCTCAGAAGATCTCTATTGTCAATGTGGTGGCGCTAGGTTCTTTACAGTTGGGAGATGATGACAGTCTTGAATCTACACTAGGCTTTCTATACAACCATCTAAGATGAGGGAGAAAGGTGCATCTCATTATTCCCTGGTGTGGTAAGAAATTAGACTCCTCTGTTTGAGCTTCTCTGACACCATCTATCGGGTGTTTGAGGACACCTTATTAGATCCTCTTGAGGGAGGATGTCCAGACCCTGGGTAGATTTTAGTCAGGATTGGTGAGAATGGGGCTACAGTTTGTTTATAGTTTGTGTTTGGCTAGAGCAGAGAAATTATTGTTTAAAAGTTTTCTTCATTGCTTTGTTTCTTCTTTCCTTGTTCTTTTTCTTTGGCCAGAGAAGGCAGTTTTGTTTTTGTTTTTACTTTTTTGAGTGTGTGTGTGTGTGCCTGTTTTTGATTACTAGTTTCTTTAATTCTAAAACTGGGATATATAAGGCAAAAAGAAACATGCTCAGAATATTACATCACATTGTTCCCCTTGCCCAGAGGTCCCTTGTTTTACTACTTTTTTCTCTCCATCTTCAGAGTCATTTCATGTTTGCTTTGCTTTTTGAATAATGTCTTGTTTTATCAGTTGTATTTAGTATAGGAAATATGGAAAGGTAGATATACTTCATTTTTAAGTTTTTATTTGGAACAAATAAAAGCTAGGTTTGAACTCCTGGGCTCAAAGTATCCCCCCACCTCAGCCTCATGAGTAGCTAAGAATACATGTGCATGCCACCTCAACTGGTTTGATTCTCACAGTTTTAATCTTTGTTTGCATAAATCCTCCCAAATCTTTCTTTCTTTCCTCTACTTAATGGGGCCATAAGTGCCTAATAAAGGCAAAATCAAACTCAAAAGTTATTTTTATCCTTAGGGAAAGTTTATCATATTATCTAACCCAAGTTAAATTTTCTGACTTCTATCAGACATCCTTCAATTACTTAGTAGCATGATCATCATGAATGCTAAAAAACTGAGACAAAGATATAAATTTACTAATTACCCAATTCAAACCACAATTTCTGGCCAAACTACATCTTGTAAATTTGTGGCAAGCAGGAAAAGTTGTACGTGATAACAATGGTGACATACATCTGTGAGAACTGGCTAGGAAGAAATCTCTTGCTTTAGCTTGCTTGAATTTATGACTGTATCAAATTTAAATGCCTTTTTACCATTTTGCTTTTAACTTCTTCTAGCAAGGGTTTGTTGTTTGGTGAAATCAAACATTTAAAATTTCAGGGATACAAATTCATATATGACACATTTTAAATAGACCCGTTTGACATTTATGAAATATGTAAACTTATAATCTTCCATTTTGAATGCATAGGTAGTTGGATTTGAAAGATCAATTTAAGATGAAGTAATATAAAGATTTCATTAACTACAAGTATACTACTCTCAAAATAATTGATTTAACTTTAGAAAAAAGAAACAACTTAGGCTATTTCTTGCTAAATATAATCTGCCTATTTATCTCACTTCACTTTCTTCATTTTTCATTCTTGTTCTTTTTTCCTACTTAAATACTCCTATCATATCTTTCTTAATCATTTCAACTCTCTTATTTTATGCCCTAATCTTGTCCTTTCTTCTTTTTATTGCAAAATATGAATGATTTTAAATGTAAAATATGAACAATCAAACATTCCACAAAAGACAGTTCCTTGCCCTCCCTCTTAACACTCAGTGATCTAAAATCTGGTAAGTAAATGTTTAATATTCTTAATTTTAGGTATAGTTTTAGTCACCTTTCCATGTAAACATGAATGCATACACATGGACATATTGTGTGCTTACACACAAACTTGTCAAGTTACATATATAATTTCTAGTCATGATCAAATTATTTAGAACAAAGATTTTTCATACAGGGATATATTTATATTATCCTTAGTTCATATTGACCAAGAAAAATTAATTGACTTTTCATATAAAATATTTGGACATACTAAATTTATTAAACAGACTACCTATTGATGACATTTCTAGATATTCCTGTTTAATTTTTTAATTATTTCAAAAACCATAGATATAGGGAAAAATGCTATTGGCCCTGTTGTTACATAACATGTAACATAAAATTGCCTAAGCGCTCTATGAGTATTATCAGACTCATATAACACTATGAGTTTTTATTCATTTGTCTGAGAATAAAGGAAAGCATGTGTTAAGCATTCTTCTATGTACTGTTGATATAGTATTGAGTAAAACTAACTTAAAAGCCCTACCCTCACAGAGCTTACATTACCATGAGGACAGACAGATCATAATATAAGAAAGTTACATTATGAAACAAAGCAGAAATTTCTTTTTGATTACAGAAAGAAAAAAAATTGAGCCCGAAAGAGTAAACAATATAAAGAATGTCTATAGAAAAGAATATAAGTTAAAATATGGTGATCAAGGTAGCCCTTACAAAGGATATTATATCTAAACAAACACTTGAATGAGAAAAGGGACCAAGTCATGTGACTTTGCCTGGAATGATACCAGACAAAAATTCTTTTCAATAGTCCTAAATTGGGAATATTATTTATTTTTTCAGGGAACATAGAATTTTTTACTGTGGCTAACCATAAATAAATAAATAAATAAAAAGTGAGTAAGGAAGGTTGAAAGTGAGTAAGGACAAAAGTTAAACACTTAACAAGAGCAGTACACTGGCAAGTACTTCCAGTGAATAAAGTAGTGAGTAGTAATAGCAATGAAGGTAAAGCTAGTTTAAAGGAAAACCAGCAGAGTTCTTTGGTAAATTGGATGTAGGTGTGAAAGAAAGAAAGTAGTCAGGATTGGCTTAAACATTTTTGGTCACAATACCTGGAAAGACTAAGCTGACATTAACTGAGATTGTAAAGACTCTTAATGGAGCAGATGCAAATAGGGAAATAAGAGTTCACTGTTGGATATGGTAAGTTAAAGTTGCACATTATTTACATTAAAAGAAATTATTGTTTGTATTAAAGAGAGTGGTTCCATAGTTGTTGGAGCCACTTATACATATATGGTACCAATAAGACTGGATAACCAAAAGTGAGTATAGGCAAAAGTTCCAGGAATTTAACCTAGTGTACTCTAAATGAATGGGTTCCAAAGAATGTGATGATCCACAGAAGGCGGTATGAAGGAGTAAAACCAGAAAGTGTGGCATAAGAAGACAACTGAACAAATAAATTATTGCAAAGAGAAAGAAATGATAGAAAGAAATGCATACTGACTAAGCACTGTAGTCTGGCTTTTTTCCTTATCATTTGATTGAAAATATTCTTACCAAAGCCACTAAAGGCTTCATGTTGCAGCATCCAATATACAAAAGTTAGTCCCTGCTTAATTCAATCTTTCAACATGTAAAAATGTTAGCCACTTACTCCTTCATAAAATGCCCTTCCTTTGTTTTTGAGTACCTACCCTGTGGTACAAAGGAAGAACTGTCTGCAATATGTCTTTTGATGGTTAGTCTGAGTTGCCTGGAAAAATGGGACAGCTGGATTGGACAAAGGTATGGAATAGGCTGCTTTCTCTTCTGCTAATGAAAGAGAATGTCTTCATATTCAGCTTTGCATTGGACTAGTTGGTTCCCTTTTTAGCAGGAGGGAACTGCAGCCTCCCACTGGCTTCAGGGCATTTAGCTGAGCTAAACAGCTGGTTTTCCAAGACAAACTCTGTAAACAGCTGGACTCTCAAGTCAAAAGGCCTAGCATAAGCCCCTTATAAATTCTCACTTATTTATTTTCCCTTAAATAAATAGCAAGAGGTGAGTTCTTTCCAGTGGACACAGATCCATATTTTAAGGAACTTTTCTTTCTTTCTCAGACTGCTTTTTTTTTCTTTAAAAATGTTATTGATAGGTGAGGATTAAACTGTACCTTCTACAATGCACTCTCACTCCTGTCTTTTTGTTCATTATTTTCTGGTTGTTTTGTATATTGTTTGTTCCTTTCTTCTTTTCTTTCTTGTTCATATGTGCAGTATAGTGGTTTTCTGTAGTGGTAACATTGAATCCTTTCTCTTTTTCATTTGTGTGTGCTCTAGCACTGAGTTTTATCCTGACATATGTTTTCATGATGGTAGATATCATCCTTTTGCTTCCAGATATAGTATTTATTCCCTTAAGCAATTTTTATAGGGGGAAATTAATAGTGATGAATCCCTCAGTTTTTGCTTGTCTAGGAAAGACTCTATTTGTTCTTTATTCATGAAGAATAGCATTCCTGGGCATAATGTTTTTGACTGGAGGGTTTTTTTTTTCCTTCCTCTAGCATTTTGAACATATCATCCATTGTCTCTTGGCTTCCTCTGAAGTTTGTTTAAGGGAGATTAACTTATTGGTGACTTGATGATTTTCTCATGTTTATAGAGTTCTCTCTTTGTCTTTGACTTTTAACAATTTCATTATACTGTACTTTGGACAAGGTTAGTTTGGGTTGAATCTGTTTGGGGATCATTAAGCATCCTGTATCTGGATATCCATCTCTCTTGCAAAACGTGCAAAATTTGTAGTCTTTATCTTGTTAAATAAGGTTTCTATGCCTTTGTCCATTTCTTCTCCTTCTGAAAAAGCCCAAATTTGAATATTTGGTTGGTTTATGCTGTCCCAGATGTCATCCGGGCTTTCTTCATTCTGTTTTGTTCTTTTTTGCTTATTTTTATCTGATTGGGTTATATTTTTAAACACCTGCTTTTAAATTCAAAAATTCTTTCTTCTGCTTGATCTATTCTATTGTTGAAGCTCTCAATTGTCTTTTCTATTTCATTCATTGAATTCTTCCATTCCAGGGTTTCTGTTTGGTTCTTTTTGTGATATCTGTCTCTTTGATGAATTTCTCACTTAGGTCTTGCATTGTTTTTCTGATTTCTTTATATATTTTTTACTCTCTGTTCTCTTATATCTCACTGAGCTTCTTGTATAACATTATCTTGAATACTTTTCCTGCCCTTTCATAGATTTCTCTTTTGTTGGAATCTGTTCTCTTTTGCTGAAGAATTATTGTGTTCCTTTGGAGGTGTCATGTTTCCTTTGTGCATTTCTTCCGTCTTTAAATTGATATCTGTGTATCTGGTATAATAATCGCTCATTTCAAGTTTATAGATTGGCTTTTGTAGGGGAAGACTTTTTCCTATAGGTGTACCTGTAGTGCTGGGTGAGTAGAGTGTTTTGTCTTTGCTTCTGGATGGTTTCAGTCTATGTATGATTTCTTCAGCTGTAATCAGCATTGGTGGTATGTGTGTCAGGTATTCTGTGGCTTATACCACAGTTGTTAATAAAGGCTGTGGGGAGGCTTGTTGGGGAGAGGGATGCCAGTTATGCTGGTCCTTAGGCACCAGTGGTGACATCAGCAGGTGGTCCTGATAGTTCTTGAGCTTCCAGGTGGTACATGGGCACTAGTGGTTGTGGGTCTGGACAGGCAGATCCTTATACCCTTGGGTGGCAGGCATGGCATTAATGATGGCAGTAGTGATGGCATGCCAACCCTTGGGCTCCCGAGTGTCATGAATGAGTGGGCCAGTCCATAGGCTCCCAGGCAGCAATGGTTGTGGCATCAGGTTGGGCAGGACCATCTTCAGGTTCCTGGTAGGCTCTGGCACTGGCACATGGAGCAGGTCAGTCCCCAGGCTGCTGGATGATGTGTGTGGGTGCCAACAACCTGAGCAGGCCCATCTTCAGGCCCATAGAACATGTGCATGTGTACCAATTACAGCAGGCTGGACAGGTCAATCCTCAGGTCCCTAGATGATGCACATGGGAACTGTGCATCATCTAGGGACCTTGGGCAGAGCAGGGAAGACCTTGTCTTCAGGCTCCCAATAGCACATGCAGGCATCAGAAGTGGGTGGGGCAGGTCTGTTATCAGGCTTCCCCTTGATGCCTGCAGATGCCAACAGTTGGAGCCCAGATGTTCTATATTTTATTCCATTCTTCCTGAATATTTCTATTTTGTTCATCTTCCCACCCACTTTCTTTCCTTGCTCTTCTCAAAAGGTAGGTTTAATTCAAGGAGAGTAATCAAGTAAATTTAAGGATGATTTCTCCTATGTTAGTTATTTTTACTTCTTGAATTTGGATTATTGCGAAAAGCCTCAGTTTTTATACTCAAAAGTTACTTCTTTGTATAAGCAGGCTGTACCTTCTGAATAAGTCAAATTTAAATCCAGGAAGCCCTAAATAAGTAGCTTATGTTGATCATTTTTAAGTAGCTTTATGAAAGGGTGATGCCTTAGCAGAGAAAGAAGCATTTATCAATCACTTTTAACCTGTGCCTTCTACAATGCACTCTTACTCTTGTCTTTCATGTTCCCTAGTCAGCAACAAATACATTATTGAACCTCTTTCAGACTCTTGATATAAGTGACTTTCCCCATCACTAACACATACTATGTAACACCAACACATCTATCCAATAGTAGTGTAGTCCATTACACCACTTTATGACCATCGTTTAGTGTGTGACAAATATTTTTTTCTCCTACCTTTTTGGCTGTTTCACTGTATCTGTTGTGTAAATAGTTCTTTAATGTTGACATTTTCAAGGCTTAGTTTACATCATTTTTTTATTTTTCCCAAGTTTTTAAGTGTGTCTGTCTACAGATTATACAATCGTTAGCTCCAGCCCAACTGTCTTGAGTGCTAGCCAAAAATCTAACTTCAATTAAATCTCTCTTTCCATGATATCCCAATAAAAAAAAATTACAGATTGTATGATTCTCATATGTTAGAGTTAAAGAGACCTCTCTCAGCATCATACATAAGCAAATTTTACAAAAAATGTCAATTTATTTAAATTTGTTATTTCAATAGATTTAGAAGGTACGAGTTACTTTTATTTACGTGAACAAATGACTTGTATAATGCTGAAGTCAGAGATTTTAGTGTACCCATAACCAGAAGAGTGTATAAGGTTGGATAATTAAGGTCATGAACTCATTCTAGGAAAATTGCTACATATCTCATTGTTGAATATTACTATGGTCACCAGATGGCTAGGGGGAGTATTTCAAAGATGACTATAGAGATAAGTCAGCAATCAGGTATGTAGCACTTTTTCTAGGATGAGTTCAGAAACTTATTTGTCCAACCTCATTCATTGTACCTGATAGGTAATTGTTTACTCCTCAGTCCCTCCCGAGTTTCCTCTTTCTCAGTTTCCAATGTCCTTTACACTACTTTATGACCATAATTTTGTTCCCACTTGTAGCGAGAACATGATTTTTTTTTTTCATTTCTAAGATACTGGTCTCTAGTTCCATCCAAGTTGCTACAAAAGACATTATTTCAATTATTTTTATGTTTGAGTAATAGTCTATGGTATACTTAGTGCATATACCACATTTTCTTAATCGATTCATTGGCACGTACATTGATTCCATACCTTTGCAATTGTGAGTTGTACTGTAATAAATATTTGAGAGCCTGTGTCTTTTTGATATAGTGCCTTCTTTTCCTTTGAGCAGATACCCAATATAGAGATTGCTGAATTGAATAATAGGTATATTTTTAACTCTGAGAAATCTCTGAACTTTTCCATAAAGGTTGTGCTAATTTATATTTCCATGAACAGTGTATGCATACATGTTTCCATTTCACTCCATCTGCACTAACATCTGTTGATTTTTAACTTATTAATAATGGCCATCTGACAGGGGGTAGGTCATTGTGATTTTAATTTATATTTCTCTGGTAATTTAGGTACCTCGGTCACTCTGAATTCTCATTCTTGGTGGCCCAAGTTAGGTATTACTAGCTAGACATTGTTATTTGTCTCATTAAACCTACAAAATTAAAAATGGTGCTGGGACACAAGAAGAAAATAAGTTTACTGCAGCATTTTTTTCTTACCAAATTCATATCTCACTAAACTTAATCAATATTTTTATACTTAAATAAAATACCCACACAACTTTTAAAATCACTATGTCTAATAATCAAATTTTTTTAAAAGCAGCTATAAAATATCTGAGCAGGTACATATAAACACTGACATTGGACAAAATTTTGAGAATTATTAAATGTCTATCCATATGCAATCAGTTATATTTAAGTCATGTGTTATTATTATTGTGATTTCATTGGCACTTCATAATAACAACTATTATAGAACATAGCAAAGCAGAATTAACATTCTAGTTTTTAAGGTACTTGGTTGTCAAATTTTAGAAACAGAATAAAATAATTAGACCTATCAGTTTAGCTTTTTCTCTTGCTCATTTAATTTAAAAACATTTCTCATCTCCAGCATTTTATATGAAGTAGAAAACATATACTAAATACAATTCTCCCATCTATCTATATTGATATCACAGCCTACAAATAATTTTCATTTCTAATACTTCAGCTATTGATTAATTTATGCTGGATGTATTTCTCATCAGTTGTACATAGGATATCAAACTTTAAAAATACAGGTAAAATGCATGCCCGATTGAACTATTCCAATAATTCAGAATAGCAAACTAAAGGCATTTCATATTTTCAAAATTTTTTTGAAACCAGTCCACATATTTTTTTCTATGCTATACCATGTAGAAAACAGATGGGCCTTGCTTTCGACTACCTCCCTCCATTAAGTCAATCAGTTGGACAATACAATATCATTAAAAGTAAGAAACCCCAAATCTAAGCCATAAACCCAGGAAAAGCCTCAGGTGCTGACAGATTTCCTATCAATTCTTATAAAACCTGATTGTGGCAATTATCTTTAACATCAGAGAGTCTTTTCAGAATTTTTTAAGACCAGAATTATGTCTCAGGACATGAAAACTCCCTTGATCCCATAATCCCTAAAAAGATGACAAAGTAAGGAACAATTGGGGGATTTTCATCCTCTTTTACTCTCCTGAATAGAGAGTACAAGATTGTTTCCAAGGTTTTAGCTACGCACCTCCATGATATCATTCCTGTCCTCATATACTAAGATTAGGAAGGATTCACCCTGGGAAGCCCTAAGAAGATAATACCTGAAAAATATTTCCATTTAATCCATCAGTCACTTCTCCCCCAAATCATTTTACTGAAAATCAGTAACTATTTTTAAATGAAATAAAAACACGTAGTAAAAAACCATTGGGTGATCTTGTCCACACCATTAGGTTGATCTGCTCATAGAAAATATTTAAATCTCTAATTTGCTCATTATGCTTCAATGCTCATCTTACTTCCAGCCAAATTACCACAGCTCTCCTGCCATCTGGTCATCATTCAACTGTTGTTTTTCTGATGTCAGGAAAATTTTAAACACATAGAAAAAAGACCCTATGGGATTTTTGAATGGCTAGTGTTCATGCTAAAGTTGGATTTCTTAGTAAAAAAGAAAGCAGGGGAAGGATTTGGAATGCTGACTACTGCAATCCTTTTAATCATGAATATCTCTGATGTTATGATTATCATTTTAACCTGCAGTTTGTGTCAATATTTTTTACATACTAATTCTTATATTGTGAATGAGGTTTATTGAGCCTGAGCAATAGTAAAACACACAGTATTCACTCACTTAATCATTCCTTTATTTAATAATGAATTATGTACTGTTTATCATGTTACAGAGGAACATGAACAGGACATGTAGAAACAAAGTTCTGCTTATGAATTAATGAGAGAGATTAGCACTGATTTAAGCCATTTCTACTGAGATATAGTAGGTAATAATTATGCCTATTATTTCCTAAGGGTGTTACTTTCCACATCTCCTGCCTCAAAAGTGAATATCTTATACTCCAATCATCCTACTGCTTATTCAATGTGGAAACAAAAGGATGACATATACAACACTGGCTGAGAAACTTAACTTAAGAACTCACTCATCCACAGTCAACATGGCTGATGCCGTTGACACAGTCCAAAGGTAGATTCAATTATCTCAACAGGTTTTTGTTTATGCAAAGAGTACACCTCTCTCAGAAGTTTGGTATCTCTCACACTGACTTAGCTACATGGATTACAAAACTTCCTTTACCTGGAAAACATGTACATGAGTTAATTAGCTTTTATAATTGTGCTTTTTTTTTTTTTTTACCTTATGCCTTTTCTATACTAGCAAACATTAATCAAGACACTCAGAAAAGATAAAAGATCAAACAAAGGCAAATAACCCCATACAGTACCCAAAGAAGTTTGAGTGTGAGCTGGAAGACTGTAGATGCCAATATGGAAATGCTACTGCAGTAGAAGTTAGGTGACTGGTGAGTATAGCAAAGGTAAACATTGGTAGTCCTGACAGTCTATATAAGGGCCGGTGTTTGGCCAAAGAGTCCAAAAGTAGATGGAAGATTTGATTCAACCAATTTACTGCATGTTTATAATTTGTTATACGATAGTTGAGAAGAAATTATTATTCCATAGGATAAGAAATTATTATTCACAAACTTTATAGCCCTCATCCAATGGATCTAATAATTTACCCTACATTTACTGTTCAGTTATTCTTTTCCTAAAACATTATTTTTCTAAAATTTCCTTTTCTATTTTCCTTGGTATCCCTGTCAAGATCTTAACTCACAATTGAAAGCCCTGTGTGGGTGTGATCTGGCTTTCATTTTTCTGCTCAGTCATATGTCTTGTCTTTCCCTATCTGAAACACTCATTCTAACCTTACAAAAAACTCTTTGGCATATACTACATTTTTTCTACCATATCCTTACTCACACGTTTCATAGACATAAAGCTTAAGTGAAGCCATTTTGATCATGTATAAACAAATACTTGAAGACTTAGAAGTGCATAAGATGGCCTAAGAATAATCCTCTAAGATAGCAACATTTCTGAATATATGATAAAAGAAGTTTGCAAAAGAAAATTCAGTATAAGAAGTAGGATGAAAGACATGAGTGATTAATAAAAATATATCTAAAGTAGTTTAAGTTGCTATGAAAAATGAGTAACAAAATAAAAATTGAAAATAATACAATAAGGACAGGTGTGGTGGCTCACACTTGTAATGCTAGCCTGAGCAAGAGTGAGACCCCCATCTCTACTAAAAATAGAGAAATCAGCTGGGCATTACGGTTGGTGCCTGTAGTTCCAGCTACTCAGGAGGCTGAGGCAAGAGAATTACTTGAGACCAATAGTTTGAGGTTGTTGTGAGCTACAATGCCAGGGCATTCGGTCCAGGGCCATGGAATGAGACTTTGTCTCAAAAAAACAAAAAAGAAAATTATCCAATAAAATTTACACTTAAATTGTCTTTATCGTAACCAAGGGCCTTTTAACTGAATGGAAATAGCAGAAATCAAAATATGGTAGGTTTGATGCAAGAGAGAAAAGAGATAGTGATGTTTATTTTTTCTGGAAGGATTTGAAGATGTAAGGGAAATTTGTGGTTAGGATGGTAATGAAAGATACATATGATATTTTTCCATGTATAATATTCACAGTTTTGCCCAAATTTTTGAGAGAAAAATAAGGATGTGCATTATACATGCGTAGTAGTGTCTAGGAGCAGGTGAGCCTAGTGAGCCTCCTGGGGCCATGATGCCCTCTAACCTGGGTCCACGGGGTGCATAGGGTTCTAGTCCGGGAGGATCCAGAATCCAGTGGGAGTAGACAGCAATGGCCTCCACCACGTACCATGACTAGGGAGAAGGTGGGAGGAGAGATGGTGAGGCGTGAAGCCTGACAGCACGGAAGGGATTGGAAGCCCTACACAGACTCCAGTGATCTCCAGTGATCTACTGAGCAGCCTCGGAAGCTCCTGCCCCACAAGCTACATGTGTGACCATATCTGCCCTCAACATGTCAGGGAGAGAACGACTCCCAGAAGAGAGGAAAGCGGCAGCATTCACAAAGCCGGCAGCTGTGAAAGGGTGTTGTGATCTGCACGCTTACCAGGAGAGTATTAGCCTTCCCCAGATATGTCTCTCCTGGGCGAAAGCTGTCCACTTTCTCAAGGGTCAGGTTCCTGAAGGTTTGGGCCAAAAATGTGGGTGTATATTATATACAGAAGATCATTGTACACAGCAAAATATGGTACATGAACAAAAGAGGAATAATTTAAAGGAGGAAATCTTAAATATATTTTCAAAATGAGGGAAAAAAAGATGAAGGGGCTGGAGAAATTGATTATGCTGAAGAGTACCATTGATGCTACAGAGTATCAAAGATACAGAAAGGTATGAGACTGAAAACAAAACAACCAAAACAAAACAAAACAAAAAATGGAGATGAATAAAGTTAGGCTTAGATATGAGAATCTCTTCTTTTTCATTCCATTCTAATATGGGAAAAAAGCTGTTGAGTATAAGTCAGCAGAGGAATATGTTTGGAAATAGAAAGATTGAGAGATTGTGAAAGTTGGTTTTAATTTTCTTCTCTTTAAGTGATAAGTAATATTATAAGTGATGTTTCATAAAAAATCAGAGAACAATTATAGAGCATTAAGGACCCCAAAGAAGACTTGAAGAATAAGAAAGTGATATAGCCCCTAACTTAATTTTTTACTTATTAGTTGTCAGCACAATTTTCACTGCATTGAGATCTATTAAATATTTTACTTTCCTAGGGATGTTGCAGTGAAGTATCACAAACTTGTGGCTTCAAAAGAGAAATGTGTCACTTCACAGTTCTGGGATCTAGAAGTTCAAAATCAGGTGTTAGCAAGGTTGGTTCCTTCTGTGGGTTGTTGAGAATCATTAGTTCCATGCTTCTCCCCAGTATCTGGTAGTTTGAGGGCAATCTTTGGTACCTCTTGTCATATAGTTGTATGACCTGATCTCTGCCTTGAAGTTCACATGACATTCTGTGTGTCTTTCTGTGTTCAAACTACCTGTTTTTGTAAGCATAGTAGACCTATTAGATTCAGGGCCCATTCAACTCCAGTAAGACCATCTTAACTAAATACATATGCAATGACCTTATTTTCAAAGATTGCATTCTGAGGTAGTGGGGAAACAGAATCCCACTGTGGTATGATGTTAGGGAAACCATAAAGGAAATAATTTTTTCTTAGTCTAAGATAACAAAATGCTGTTTTTGTGTTAATTTTAAATGCTTAAAATATTAAAAGTGTGTTGCGAAAACACAACATAACTGCTCTCACACTAAGAATTCCCCAATAGCAAAAACAAAGGCTATTTTCAATTGTCACGATACTTAACTTCTTTGATCTCTGTGCTAACTGACACTTATTCTACTTTATTTTTTTATTTTTAAATTTATTTTTATTAACTTTAATTAAAACCATAACTATATACATTAATGGAGTATACATGATTTGATATACGATGTGGAATGCTTAAATCAAACTGATTAACATAGCCATAACTTCACTTACATTTTTTTTTTGTTTGAGACAGAGCCGCAAGCTTTTGCCCTGGGTAGAGTGCCATGGCATCACAGCTCACAGCAACCTCCAACTCTTGGGCTTAAGCGATTCTCTTGCCTCAGTCTCCCACGTAGCTGGGAGTATAGATGCCTGCCACAACACCTGGCTGTTTTTCAGTTGTAGTTGTCATTGTTGTTTGGCAGGCCTGGACTGGATTCGAACCCACCAGCTCTGGTGTACGTGGCTGGCGCCTTAGCCACTTGAGCTACAGGCATGGAGCCTACATACTTATTTTTCTGTGGCAAGACATTTTTAATTTACTCTTCATTATTTTGAAATTTATGCTTGCATTATGCACTTGAAGTGAGGTCCCAACAAATGCCCTCTCTCCTCCCACGAATTGCTCTTGCCCCTTTTTCTCTCCCTTCTTCCTCACTTCCCTTGCTAGACTATATTTGTGTTTTATCGTTTGTATGAGTGTGTAAGTGTTCTTATCAATGTTCTTATCATTGAAGTTCATGTAAGTGTTCTTATCATTGAAGTTCATTGGTCAAAAATCAATTCAGTATTATCCCATTTGATGTTCTCATTCCCTCACAATAAAATATATTTTGAGTAGAAAAATTCTGCTCTTTTACATATATATTATTAGTTGATTTTAATAAAATTTCCATTCTCTATGTTACTTATTCCTGAAGTACAGATATTTCTACTTTTTTTCTTTATATGTAATTAGTTGCCAATCAAAGCAAATTCTATCACCAGAAAGTATTTACTATTCATACATTTTGTTTTTTTTTTCAGTTTTGCATTATTTATTACTAGTATATAGAAATACAATTTTATTTTTTTTTTGCTGTATTAAGTTTTTTTTTTAAATATATGTATTTTATTATTCTTCATTACATTATTCCCCCACCCTCACCCCTCTGTGGTAAGACAGAATTGATTTACAGAAAAAAATACAGAAAACACCAAAGCTCCTGGTAGAGGGAGAGATTTCAAGTGGGGAGAGAGATTTTGTACCAGTAATGTGATCAATATTCCAATTGAGAACTTCATTCATTTTTGTACATTACTAAAACAACTCCTTATTGAATGGAGTTACCTTCTGCTGTTAGCTATTAGTTATAAATTGAGATCAAATTTGAGTTATAAAGCACAGATTTAATCATAGTCTTTTTCAAAAATTGCCAAAAAACTCTGAATTTGGATTATTACTCTAATTAATATTATCTTATTAGCTTCATTATATTAACATTTATTATGAGCCTGGTATTTATCTAATTTTTACTATGAAGAAGAATGTGTGTGTTTACATTATAAAGCTGATTAGGAAAGACAGTTTCCCTAAGGTTCTATATTTATTCTTGCATTTGAAAATGTTTGTTGAGTACCTATTTGGTGCTGGGCCCTGTGAGTAGCACCGAGGTTCCAATAATAAAATGACAAATGTTCTTTTTATTTTCATTGAGAGCTATAGTCTACTGGGGGAGACAAACTTAAAATTAGCATGCCAAAATTAAATTAATAATAATGTATTTGTGTAAGATCTAGGATAAGAAAACACAGAGAGTGATGAGATAAAGCATGATGTTGGTAGTTATTCGGGAAAAACTACATTACAAGGGACATACAGGAAATAACTCTGAAGAGAAAATATAGAGCTAAAAAATGAAAATTGCCTCCCGGGTGAAGTTTAAAAAGAAAGACTATTCCATACAAAAGGAATATATGAACCACTAGCATGTGCATATTTCCTAACATAGGATGGTATCCAATATTGTAAAAAATAGGAGATTAAAGGAGCTAGAGAATAGTAAAAATAGACAGAGAATGTAGCCAAATGCTTCAAGGCTTTGTGGTCAATGGCGTTCATCAGGATATGGAAGAAATTAAGAATCTCTGCTAAATGCAAAGGTTAAATCATGGAAGCATTTAAAGAGGAGGCTGGAATGATTCCATAAATATTTCAATGGTATGATTCTTTTTGCTATGTGGAAAACTCATTTGGACAGGGAAAAAAGTAAGGCTGGAAGTTGGACAGTGTATTATAGATACTATGGGAGTGTGGATTGAAGTGATATCATCTATTGTAGGCTACCACTCAGGGTCATTTCTGTCCCCTTATATGCTCTCCATGGGTACAATAGTCTTCTTAGGAACTATATTTTCTTGAATCCTTCCCTTAGGGTTCTAATTTTGATTATTTAATACAAAGCACTTATGTAAAATTAGGGAGACAAAATAAATAAAAGAAAGCTGATCCTTTTTATAATAGCAATGGCTAGGCCAAGATTTATCAGTTGTAGTGTAGAATTAATATAGCTTACTCAAAATCCACAGTTGTCTGTTTCAAGCCTTGGCTATGGCATCTATTTTAGCAGTAACTTTGAGCATTTTATCTCAATATTCATTCAGTATTTACTTTTATTCCTGTGTTTTTAGATGTTTTCTTTTTTTTTTTTTTTGCTGCCCAATTTTTGACATTAAATCATTTTATAATTGAACTATTACTATTTCAGATGGTAATAATAGGTGGTAGTTTTGATCATGTTTTATATTTTTCTTAGTTTTAAAAATCTATAGAATTTTCCACTTTTAACAGATGCATGAAATGCATGAAATAATGCAAAAAAAAGAAAAAAGAAATAAAGATATCTAAGATATTTGCTTTAGCAATCTAATGGGTGGATTATTTATGTAATAAAATCAGAATGACTTGGATAATAGGTTTCACAAAAGTAAATGAGGAAATAGTATTAAAATTTCTTGGATATTAAACAGAAGGTGTAAAATTAAGTGATTGTACTATAAGACAAGATAAAATGAGTGAACACATTTAAGGAAACGAGATGAAATGAGTAAACACACCAAAAATATATACAGAATTAGTCCCACAAGGACACCAAACTGTAAATCAGTTATGTTTACCATGTTCAAAGAAATAACATAAAATGAGTATAAACTTGGCATAATCAATTTAAGAAAAAGAAAAATTCTGTAACAGAAAAATATAAAAGCAACATTAAGAATTAACTGAGGCATTAAACAAAAATTAAACAAAACTGAAAAGAGATTTAACATGTTTGCAATTATGTGTGAAGAGAAAGAAATGGAAACCACTAAGAGAGAATATGTGACAGAGGATAGACGATATAGTATATTCAATGAAATTTCAGAAGAAGAGCAGAGGAAAGGGTAGAAGCATTAACTGAAGAGATGATTACGGATAATTTTCCAAAACTAATACAAGACACCAATCCACAGTTTTGAAAACCTCAACAATTTCCAGTGTGACTTTTTTTGAAGTTACACCTGCATAGCAAAATTACAGAAAACTCCAAGAAACAGGAAATGCAGTATATAGAAAGGAAATCCAAAGGAAAGACGATACTCTTGAAATAAGACGCTGACTAATACCTGGTTTCTCAACAGCTACAGTGGGTCCATAAGTCCATGGGAAGACACATTTAAGGTACTAAAAGAAATGAACTGCCAATTTAGAATATTCTACTGAGCAAAATTTAGTCTTAAAGACTGAAGAGAACGAAAGGCTTTTTAAAATGAATCACTGTATTTACAGTCATCAAGCCAATAATAAAAGAAATTCTGAAAGGGCATTATTTAGGCAGAAATAAAATGATCCCAGAGGGAAACTTAGAGATGAAGTAAGAAATAAACGTATAGATCATATATATGGCACATAATATAAAATATTTAAACATATTTGAAGATATTATACAAGTATATAGAATATATAATACATAAATGCATATTTTGCATATTACATAATGTGCTTTGTATAATATATATACATGTATTTTTTGTATATCTTTTATACTTTCTATTAGCAATAAGGTTAGGTTTATGACTGGAACTGAGAATGAACATCAGGGCTTTTGTTATAAAGAAAGGTTAATACTCAGACCACCAATTTCATAAGGCTAAAATTCTCATGACCCAAGTGGGAATCTTGCCGAAGTTTTGAAAATAGTAAAAGTTTTACTAAAAATAAGTTCAGCATTAGAATTTAAATATTCAAATTCAAATAACCTTATTTTTTTAAGTACTCATCCCTTTTTTCTTGCTCACTGTGAGATGAAACATTATTCACATTTATTCCAGAATGCTCTTTTAAAAATGCAAGTCTAATCATGGCAAATTTTCAAAAAAAAAGGGGGGGGACTTCCTAAAATCTATTTATTCCCATTGCTTTACAGAAAAATTTAAGGTCTCTGAAATAACATAAAAGACCACTTTCTTTTCTAATAATGTTAAACTCCGTCTCTTGCCACAGCCTTTTAGGATGTTTATCAAATTCAGTCAGACCTAAAGACTAACATTTTCTACAACTTACCTTACTCCCTCTTACCTCAGTGACTATAATGATTAATCTATCTGTAAGCTCTACTTTCACAATTTTATCTGAATAACTTTAATCCATTCCTCAGTATGATTCTACAGTGTAGTATTCTGCAATACCACACTGTAGAATCCACAGAGCTTTCTGTGCCTTGCTCAAGATGTCCCTCTTATGTACTAAAAGAGTATATTGTTCATAGCCCATAATATGTGTCATTTTATATGATAATTTTCTATTTGTCAGTCTACCTTTACCACAGCTTGTTAATATACTAACGGAAGCTACTATAAAAGTGTTAAAGAACTGTTAGGTAAATTGCTAAAATAGGAAAAAATACTCAAGACAGACTTCAGCAATGGGCATAAACTGAAATATATTATTAGGTTCTTAGTATATAAACTAATGAAATTTATCAGTTATTTATTTATTAAATTAGTTAATTATCTTTCTTTAATCACATCTAAAGTATTTTTATCCTCAAATATTTTTTCACTGAAGTGTGTTTTTACATCTTGTGTCTGTTGTTATGCTCATAATTTCCTCTATTTTTGTATACAAAGGAATTGCAAATATATTGTTATATATACTATATTGACAACAACATTTGCAACAGCTATTTAAACATACTTGCCTATTAATTCTTCTATCCATGATACTTTGAGTAAATTTCTATTCAATTTTCTTTTCTACTGTGTGCTTTAGTATCCTTTTTCTTTGGTAATTTCTGATTACATATTAGGCATTGTCATTATATTTCTGATTATTAGATCTCTTATTCATTTTTAATTTTTAAAATTAAAAAAAAATTAGGTTTTGTTAGAGACAAAATTTATTTATTCAAATGGATTTTTATATTTTAGAGCATGCTATTAAACTTTATTAAGAGGATCTGAAACAACCTTTCATCTATTGCTAACTTTTGCCATTCACCAAAGGCCATACAAAGGCCGTACACTGTTAGTTTCTCCCAGGATTCTGTGAACATTAGCAAGTTTTTCCACTCTGGCTGATGAGAATGCAAATAATCCCTGGCCTTGTGTGAACCATGGGATTATTCTAGTTTTATGTCTTTGTGAATCTTTCTCTTATCTCAGTACTTTCATCACATGTATGTACTGATAACTAAGGGAAAGACACTTCATATACCCATTGCAGTCTTTCTGTACAACTTTCTTCTATGGTATCAGTCCCATAAGAGATAGCAGGAATGCCTCCCACCATCAACTCCCAAGTAGCTGGGACTATAGGTGCCTGCCACAACACCTGGCTATATTTTGGTTTGTAGTTGTCATTGTTGTTTGGCAGGCCTGGGCTGGGTTGGAACCTGTCAGCTCTGATGTATGTGGCTGGCACCCAAAAGACTTGAGCTACAGGTGCTGGGCTAAAATTTTGGCTTCTTAATACAGAAAGATGACTAGGTTCTGTCTGAGATCCTCTTTCATGTGCCATGGCATATAATATATTCAAAGGAGATGGGATAAGAATAGGCGTTAGCTTGTGTTTCAGGAAACATTGCTCTGGATTTGTTTCCCAATGTCTTCAAACTAGTATTTGATAAAAGATGTGAAGCTACAAATTCAGCAATTTCAGTGTTTCAAAACCACCAACCTCATCACACCTATGTGACATTTTAAAAAATCAAATAAGAGTCCAAAACCATAAGAGGATCCAGAGGGTAAAAATGCATTGTTTTCAAAGTGGAAGAGTAACACTGAGATCTTACTTCTAATAAGAATGATAGCCAGAACTCAATGGAAAAAATAATATATTCAGCATACTTAAAGAAAATTACTGTAAACTTAATAATTCTATATCAAGTGAAAATATATTCAGCAGTGATGGTGAAACAAAACATAAATAGTAAATCATATTGGAAATTAAGAATATAAACTAAATAATTATGGGTCAAAAGAAATGAAAATGCAACTAATAATATTTTGAACTCAATTTAATAACCATATGGAATAAATAATCTTGTAAGAGGCTCAGTACCCATAGCACAATGGTTACGGTGCAGGCCACATGCGCCAAAGCTGGCAGGTTCAAACCTGACCCAGGCCAGCTAAACAACAATGACAACTGCAACAAAACAATAGCCGGGTGTTCTGGTGGATGCCTGTAGTCCCAGTGACCTGAGAGGCTGAGGCAAGAGAATATCTTACACCCAAGAGTTTGAGGTTGCTGTGAGCTGTGATGCCACAGCACTCTACCCAGAGAAACATAGTGAGACACTGTCTCATAGAAAAAGAAAATCTTATAAGATTTAACTGAAGCTCTACTTATAAGAAATCCATAGTCTTAAATAAATATATTAAAAAATACTTCAATACATTTAAAATTAAAACTACGATTGCCTTTTAGAGAGTTAAAACTGTGGGCAGAGGCAAGGTGGCTGACTGGAGCCAGCTTACCAAAAAGGCTCCCATCCAGAAGAAGAGTTAAAGGACAAAAGTTTAACAAGTAAGTTGATGGTTTGGAGCTGAGCCAAGGTTGAAGAATACATATAAACCCTGCTGAGGTGTGCTGTGACCCCAAGGAAATAAACAATAGCAGAGACTCCAACACAGAGTTACTGATTCACTAGGATTGGATAGAGACCAGCTGAAAAAAAGACAGAGCAACTTAGCCCCACAACACCAAGCAGGTCCCCAGTATCTCAGGCTGTAGCACTGTACTGGTCTTTTGCAAAGTTCTACGGGAAAAGGTACAGACACCAGTTCAAGCTCTTGGGCAAAAGGCTAGTTAATCACTATTCCAGGAGCCCCGAACCAACTTCACCTTATCTGCTCATCTAGCCAAATGGTGTAAAATAATCATGGGGCAGAATCAATGGAAAAACTCTGGCAACATGAATAATCCGAGTAGATCAACGCCCTCAAGGAACGACATGGCAGACACAACTAAAGGACCCATTCATAAACAAATGGCTGAGATGTCAGAAACCAAATTCAGAATTTGGATTGTAAATAACCTTAATAGAATGGGGGTAAAGTTGGAATTAGAAATCCAAGGAGCATTTCAAAAGTTGTCTCAAGAATTCAATGAATTCAAAGACAAAACCACCAATATTTTGACATAGTGAAACAAAAACTTGAATCCCTCAAAGATCTGAGAAATGTAGTAGAATCCCTCAGTGACAGAATGAAGCATGTTGAGGAAAGGATTTCTGACATTGAAGACAAAGCTTTTGAATGCTCCCAAATACTCAAAGAGGAAGAGAAGTGGAGAGCAAAAATGGATCTCTCAGAGAACTCTGTTATAATTTGAAGGAAACTAACATACACCTTATGGTAATTCCTAAATGCGATGAGGTGGCTTCGAAAGGCCCTGATGCTCTGCTCCGTGAGATAATCAAAGAGAACTTCCTAGACATGCCAAGAGATATTGAAATTCAGATGGCAGACAGTTTCAGAAAACCAGCATGACTCAACCAGAATAAGACATCTCCCAGACACATTATAATTAACTTCACCAAAGTTAATATGAAGGAGAAAATTCTGCAAGCAGCCAAATGTGAGAAAACCATAACCTACAAAGGGAAGAGTATTAGAATGACTGCAGATCTCTCTGCTGATACTTTTCAAGCTAGAAGAGGGTGATCATTGACTTTTAATCTCCTAAAACAAAATAATTTCCAATCCAGAATCCTGTATCAAACTAAACTGAGTTTCATTTGTGATGGAGAAATTAAATATTTTAATGACATTCGCATGTTGAAGAAATTTGCCATAACTAAACCAGTTCTTCAGGATATTCTCATACCTATCCTCCATAATGACCAGTGCAATCCTCTACCACCAAAGTAAACTCACTCAGAAACTTTTGATCAAATGTCAACTTCCATAGTGGTGAAAGGATTAAAATGTGCACTGGACTTTCAAAAAACTGGATACCAAAATTCCACCAGGCCTATCAATATTCTCAATTAATGTGAATGGTTTAAATTGTCCTCTAAAGGGGCACAAGTAGCCTGACTAGATCCAAAAACTCAGGCCAATATCTCTGCATGCAAGAATCTCATCTTACATTAAAAGATAAATATAGACTCAGGGCAAAAGGATGGTCATCTATATTTCAGACAAATAGAAATTAGAAAAAAGGAGGTGATGCAATTTTATTCACAGATACAATAGCCATTAAACCAACACAAGTAAGGAAAGATAAGGATGGTCCCTTCATATTTGTTAAAGATACCACTCAAAATGATGAGATTTCATTTATCAACATTTATGCACCTTACCAGAATGTGCTTCCATTTTGTAAGAGAGACTCTAACAGACATAAAAACTGGATTTCCTCCAGCTCCATAGTAGTTGGAGATTTTAACACTCCTTTAGCAGTGTTGGATAGAGCCTCCAATAAGAAACTCAGGAAAGAAATTTTAGACTTAAACTTAACCATTCAACAATTGGATTTAACAAATATCTACAAAACATTTCATCCTAACAAAACTAAATACACATTCTTCTCATCAGCCCATGGAACATTCTCCAAAATTGATCACATCTTAGGTCACAAGTCTAACCTCAGCAAGTTTAAAAGAACAGAAATTATTCCTTGCATCTTCCCAGACCATCATGGAATAAAAGTTGAACTCAGTAACACAGAATCTGCATACTAATACAAAAACATGGAAACTAAATCACCTCATGCTGAACGATAGCTGGGTCATAGAGAAGATTAAGAAGGAAATTACCAAATTTTTGTAACAAAATGATAATGAAGATATGAATTACCATAACCTCTGGGATACCACATAGGCAGTCCTAAGAGGGAAACTTATAGCACTGTAAGCCTTCCTCAAGAGAACGGAAGGAGAGGAAGTTAACAACTTAATGGGACATCTCAACCATCTGGAAAAGAAAGAAAAGAAATAACCAAAATTAGAGCAGAATGAAATTGAATACAAAAGGATTATAAAACACATCAATAAATCAAAAAGTTAGTTTTTTGAAAAGGTTAATAAAATAGGTAAACCTTTAACAAAACTAAGCAGGAAAAAAGGAGTAAAAGTTCTCATTTCATCAATCAGAAATGGCAAACTCAAAACAACAATAGACTCCTCAGAAATTCAGAAAATCATTAATGAATATGACAAGAAACTCTATTCTCAGAAATACAAAAATTCGAAGGAAATAGACCAATACTTGAAGTGTGCCACTTTCCTAAACTCAGCCAAAATGAAGTGGAATAGTTGAACAGGGCTATATCAAATATATATATATATGCTGAAATAGTAACAATTATACAAAATCCCCCTAAAAATAACATCGATTATACAAAATATATGTAAAAAGAAAAGCCTGGGATGAGATAGCTTCACATCAGAATACTAGCAAACCTTTAAAGAGGAACTAGTACCTATCTTACTCAACCTTTTCCAAAATATAGAAAAAGAAGGAATACTACCCAACATATTCAATGAAGCAAACATCACCTTAATCCCCAAACCAGGAAAAGACCCAACAAGAAAAGGAAATTATAGATCAATATCACTAATGAATATTGATACAAAAATACTCAACAAGATTCTAGCAAACAGAATCCAGCAACACATCCAACAAATTATACACCATAATCAAGTGTGTTTTATCCCAGGGTCTCAAGGCTGGTTCAATATACATAAATCTCTCTTTACATATAATTCATCACATAAACACATTAAAAAACAAAGACCATATGAGTCTCTCAATTGATGCAGAAAAAGTTTTTGATAATATTCAGCATCCCTCATGATCAGAACACTTAAGAAAATGGGCATAGGATGGAGACAAGATGGCAGTGGAAGCCACCTTTCCACAGAGGCTCCCATCCAGAAGGAGAGATAAAGGACAGAAATTTAGCAAGAAAATCAATGGTTCAGATCTGAGCCAAAAGAGAAGTTTGACAAATAAGCATCAACCCTGCTGAGGGGAGCTCCAACCCCAAGTATACAATCAAAAGGTACAGAACCCATCGCCAAGCAGATGGGAGTCCCCTTCCCCATGAGAATGGCTTGCAGTATATTCTATACCTCTGTACAAACAAGTGAGCAGAGTTCAAATGTCCTCCCATTTTGCCCACAGGAGAGACCCTCTAAAAACCGGACCTCCTTTCCCTACTAGGGTGCCATGGCACTCTTCTGCCAGGTATAAAACTGTATATATGCTCTACCTGCAATTTTGAACTCCCAACACTCCCCTCCACTCTCACCCCGATGTCTGGAACCCTGTCCCCCACAGAGTCCAGATTCTTGGGCATTTTCTAGAGGGGTGTAGACAGGGCATGGGCTGTTGCTGATCTGTGCTAATTCTTTGCCTCAGGAGTAAGGAGAATAAAATAAGCTGAAAGGGAACCACATACGAGCAGCAGTGCCCTCAAGGAACAGAACAGCAGCAGCAGCTGTGGGAACATTAACAATACAGCTCACAACCCTGGGGATATTTTGAAAGGACACTCCCAGTCTCTCTGGGCAACCAGAGGAAGCTGGGAAGCTTCTCCGGTGGCAGACACTGGAAGAACAGATCTGGGACAGAAACGCAGGCCCCGGGAGTAAAGGGTATACCTCAGGCAGAGCATGGGGATTAGAATATGCATGTGCAGAGACAGTGGGCTCCCAGGGCGGGGCTGACCCAGAGGACTGCTTTACTGAGCTTCAGACACACCCGGCCCTCAGGGGATTGAAGCTGAGACAAAGGGCCAGCGGCAAGAGGCTGGAACTGACAGATAAGTGCTACTTCAGACTGAGTCAGCCCCAATACAAACTACAGCTGAGATCAGGCAGTCACACAGCCAGGGCTGATGTTCAGTCCAGCATCTGATCCACAGGGGAGGATTGCTGAGACAGAGACAAATTCTGTGAAATCGTTCTGTTCTATCAGCAACATCAATCAGGGGCAGGGCTGGAAATGAGTGAATCGCCCCAGCCCGGATTAAGCACTCAAGATTCTAAAGCCTCACCTCCCTCTGCAGGATAGTGGCAGACCGTGGCAGAGAGTAGCGGTCTGGCTGAGGAGAAAGAACTCCCTGTGACTCAGGCAAGTGTAAACCCCTGGAGCATCTGCTCATTGGAGGGAACTGGATCACAGCCCTGCAGGGATACCAGTGACTGGGTGTGACAGAGGTGCAAGGTGGGGAAGGGAGACATCAACCTTCCCAGGCTAATTTATTTGCTGGGTGGGTCCTTCTGATCTCACGGAACACCGAAGGGAGTTATACTAGAGCTACCACCAGACCTCTGCTATCTAGTTGCTGGAGACATTTTGAACTCTTCCACCTGAGACTGGTGCTTAATGGGGCAATTGATTGGGACCTCTTCAACTGGGCCAATTACCCGAGGACTATCCAAAGTGGTATCCTGGGTGTGTGGTTGTCAGAAGGTTTGATTTTCATTTTCCAATTATTGCCTGTGGGGTCGTGGTGACTTAACTGCTGGTATTTCTCAACAGCTCAGACTTCAACCCAGAGTAACTGATTAACTAGTGTAAGACAGAGACCAGCTGTAATAATACAGAGCCACTTAACCCCACCACACCAAGAAGGTCCCCACATTCTCAGGCTGTATCACTATATGGGTCCTTGACAAAGCTCTAGGGGAAAAGATACAGACATTAGTCCCTGCTTTCAGGCAAAGGCCTGGCCAATCACTACTCCTAGAACCCCCAACCCAACTTCTCCTTATCTGCTCATCTAGCCAAACAGTGTAAAATAATCATCGGGCAGAATCAGCGAAAAAGCTCCGGCAACATGAACAACCAGAGCAGATCAACACCCCCGAGGAACAATTCGGCAGACACAACTAAATATCCTATGCATAAACAGATGGCTGAGATGTCAGAAACTGAATTCAGAATTTGGATTGCAAATAAGATCAATAAAATAGAGGAAAAGTTGGATTTAGAAATTCAGGGAGCATTTCAAAAATTGTCTCAAGAATTCCAGGAATTCAAAGACAAAATGACCAAAGATTTTGACACATTGAAAAAAGAATTTGTAGCCCTCAAAGATCTGAGAAATACTGTAAAATTCCTCAGTAACAGAATGGAGCAAGCAGAAGAAAGGATTTCTGAAATTGAAGACAAAGCTTTCGAACACTCCCAAACTTTCAAACAGGAAGAGAAATGGAGGGCAAAAATGGATCATTCTCTCAGAGGGCTCTGGGATAATTCAAAGAAAATGAATATTTGCCTTATATGGGATCACTGAAAGCAACATTGTGGCCTCACAAGGCACAAAGTCTCTTCTTCATGAGATTATGAAAGAGAACTTTCCAGACATACTAAGAGATTCCAAAATTAAGATAGCAGACAGTTTCATAAACCCAGCACTACTCAACCTGAATAAGACATCCCTCAGGCACATCGTAATTAACTTCACTGAAGTCAATATGAAGGAGAAATTCTGAAAGCAGCCAGACGTAAGAAAACCATAACCCACAAGGAAAGAATATTAGAATAACTGCAGATCTCTTCGTTCAAACCTTTCCAGCTTGAAGAGGATGGCCATCGACTTTTGATCTCCTAAAACAAAATAACTTTCCATCCAGGATCCTGTATCCAGCTAAACTGAGTTTCATTTACGATGGAGCAATTAAATACCTTAACGACATACACATGTTAAAGAAATTTGCTATAACTAAACCAGCTCTCCAGGAAATTCTCAGCCCTATCCTCCATAATGACCAGTGTAATCCTCCACCACAAAAGTAAACTCACTCAGAAACTTTTGAACAAATTCCAACTTCCACAGTGGCGAAAGGATTAAAAATGTCCACTGCTCTTTCAAAAAGCATATCAATATTCTCAATTAATGCGAATGGCTTAAATTGTCCTCTAACGAGGCACAGGCTGGCTGACTGGATACAAAAACTCAAGCCAGATAGCTACTGCATACAAGAATCTCATCTTACTTTAAAAGATAAATAAATATAGACAAAAGGTGAAGGGATGGTCATTTATATTTCAGGCAAATGGAAAACAGGAAAAAGCAGGTGTTGCAATTTTATTTGCAGATACAATAGGCTTTAAAACAACCAAAGTAAGGAAGGATAAGAATGGACATTTCATATTTGTTAAGGGTAATATTCAAAATGTAGAGATTTCAATTATTAATATTTATGCACCCAACCAGAATTCACCTCAATTTATCAGAGAAACTCTAACAGACTTGAGCAACTTGATTTCCTCCAGCTCCATAATAGTTGGAGATTTTAACACTCTTTAGCAGTGTTGGATAGATACTCCAATAAGAAGCTAAGCAAAGAAATTTTAGATTTAAACTTAACCATTTAACATTTGGATTTAACAGATATCTACAGAATAGTTCATCTTAACAAAACTGAATACACATTCTTTTCATCAGCCCATGGAGCATACACTAAAATTGATCACATCTTAGGTTACAAGTCTAACCTCAGCAAATTTAACAGAATAGAAATTATTCCTTGCATCTGGTTGGACCATCATGGAATAAAAGTTGAACTCAATAACAACAGGAATCTGCATGCACATACAAAAACATGGAAGCTAAATAACCTTATGCTGAATGATAGATGGATCATAGATGAGATTAAGAAGGACATTACCAAATTTTTGGAATGAAATGACAATGAAGACACGACTTATCAGAACCTCTGAGATACTGCAAAGACAGTTCTAAGAGGGAAATTTATAGCACTGCAAGCCTTCCTCAGGAGAATGGAAAGAAAGGAAATTAACAACTTAATGGGACATCTCAAGCAACAGGAAAAGGAAGAATGTTCTAATCCCAAACCCAGCAGAAGAAAAAAAATAACCAAAATTAGAGCAGAATTAAATGAAATTGAAAACAAAAGAATCATACAACAGATAAATAAATTAAAAAGTTGGTTTTTTGGAAAGGTCAATAAAATAGATAAACCTTTGGCTAACCAAACTAGGAAAAAAAGAGTAAAATCTCTAATTTCATTGATCAGAAACAGTAAACACGAAATAACAACAGACACCTCAGAAATTCAAAAAATCCTTAACAAATATTATAAGAAATTTACTTTCAGAAATATGAAATACTGAAGGAAATTGACCAATAGTTGGAAGCATGCCACTTTCCACGACTTAGGCAAATCAAGTGGAAATGTTGAACAGGCTTATAACAAGATTTGAAATAGCATCAACTATACAAAATATCCCTAAAAAGAAAAGCTTGGGACCAGATGGCTTCACATCAGAATTCTACCAAACCTTAAAAGAGGAACTACTACCTGTATTACTGAACCTTTTCCAAAATATAGAAAAAGATGGAATACTACCCAACACATTCTATGAAGCAAATATCACCTTAATCCCCAAACCAGGAAAAGACCCAACAAGAAAAGAAAACTACAGACCAATATTACTAATGGATATTGATGCAAAAATATTCAATAAGATCCTAACAAACAGAATCCAGCAACACATCAAACAAATTATACACCATGACCAAGTGGGCTTTATCCCAGGGTCTCAAGTCTGGTTCAATATATGTAAATCTATAAATGTAATTCAGCACCTTTTGAATGAATCGGCCTGGTTGAACTTTTTTTTTTTTATTTTTTTTTTGAGACAGAGCCTCAAGCTGTCACCCTGGATAGGGTGCCGTGGCATCACAGCTTACAGCAACCTCCAATTCCTGGGTTCGAGCGAGTCTCCTGACCCTGCCTCCCAAGTAGCTGGGACTACAGGCACCCGCCACAATGCCCGGCTATTTTTTGGTTGCAGCCATCATTGTTGTTGGGTGGCCCGGGCTGGATTCAAACCCGCCAGCTCAGGTGTATGTGGCTGGTGCCTAAGCCCATTGAGCCATAGGCGCCAAGCCTGGGTGAATATTTTATGAAGAGGACTCCCCAGGCTATTGAAGCAGTATCTAAAATACACTACTGGGACCAGATCAAACTAAAAGGCTTTGCACAGCCAAGAACACAGTAAGTATAGTAAGCAGACAGCCCACAGAATGGGAGAAAATATTTGCAGGTTATACCTCCAACAAAGCTTTAATAGCCAGAATCCATAGAGAACTCAAACATATTAGCAAGAAGAGAACAAATGATCCCATCTCAGGGTGGGGGCAAAGGACTTGCAGAGAAACTTATCTAAAGAAGATAGAAATAGGGTATACAAACATAAAAAAATGCTCGCCACCCTTAATCATCAGAGAAATGCAATTAAAAACTACTTTGAGATATCATCTAACTCCAATAATGTTAGCCCACATAAAAAAATCCCCAAACCAGAGATGCTGGTGTGGATGTGGAGAAAAGGAAACACTTCTACACTGCTGGTGGGAATGCAAACTAATACGTTCCTTTTGGAAGGATATTTGGAGAATACCTAGAGATCTAAAAATAGACCTGCCAT
>CAUYRH010138433.1:0-32230 GCA_963574655.1 Perodicticus potto
AGTAAATGAGAAAATATCATGAATGTTATATTAATCAGGTTGATAAAAATATCTCCGATTGTATGTGAAGCCTGCACACTGTACTCCATGACTGAATTATTGTACACAGCTATGACTCAATAAAAAATAATTTAAAAAAAATAAAAAAAAAGAATGCACAGTGCAGTATTGTTAGTTAGTGCACACCATTGTACTGACGGTCTCTGGACCACCTTCATCTGCATGACCGAGACCCCCACCTTGAACAGCTCCCACCTTCCCCCCTCCCTGCAGCCCCTGGCAATCACCATTTTGCTTTTCCTTCTATGAGTTCAACCACTTTCAACTACTTCATACAGTGAAATCACGTCATGATTTTGTGATGGGCTTCATGTCCCCGAGCTTCATCGTATTATAGCTCAGACCAGGATTTCCTTCATTTTGAAAGGCTGGGAAACATCGCATTATATGTATATACCACAATTTCTTTATCCACTTGTCTGCCAATGAACATTAATTTGTTTCCACAGCTTGGTGGTGGTGGATAATGCTGCAATCAATGTGGGAGTGCAAATATCTCTGCAAGATTCTGTTTACAATTATTTTGGATAAATGTCCAGAAATAGCATTGCTGGATCATATGGTAGCTGTATTTTTTTTTTTTTTTGAGACAGAGCCTCAAGCTGTCACCCTGGATGGAGTGCCATAGCATCACAGCTCACAGCAACCTCCAATTCCTGGGCTCAAGCGAGTCTTCTGCCTCTGCCTCCCAAGTAGCTGGGACTACAGGCGCCTGCCACAATGCCCGGCCGTTTTTTGGTTGCAGCCGTCATTGTTTGACGGGCCGGGCTGGATTCAAACCCGCCAGCTTAGGTGTACGTGGCTGGCGCCTTAGCCCGTTGAGCCACAGGCGCCGAGCCTGGTAGCTGTATTTTTAAGTTTTTAAAGAATCAAGGCCGGGTGCGGTAGCTCACGCCTGTAATCCCAGAACTCTGGGAGGCTGAGGAGGGTGGATTGCTTGAGCTTACAAGTTCGAGACCAGCCTGAGCAAAAAAAGCAAGACCCTGTCTCTACTTAAAATAGAAAAACTGAGGCAAGACGATCACTTGAGCCTAAGAGTTTGCAGTTGCTATGAGCTGTAATTCCATGGCACTCTATCCAGGGTGACAACTTGAGACTCTGTCTCAAAAAAAAAAGAAAAAAGTCTCATACTGTTTTTTCTGTTGGATGCACCAATGCACCATTTCGCATCTTTGCAGTCTCTCCGCATCCTTGCTGGCATTTGTTGTTTTCCGACTTTGATAATGGTCATCCTAACAAGTATGAGGCAGTGTCTCATTGTGGTCTGGTTTGTTTTGCATTTAGCCACTATTTAGTGATGTTGAGCATCTTTTGATGTAACTGTCGGCCATTTGTTTGTCTTCTTTGGAGAAATTCCTATTCAGTTCCTTACCCATTTTTAAACTGAGGTTTTTGTTTGGTTTTATTTTTCGTTGCTGAGTTGTAGCAGTTTCTTATTTATTTTGGATACTAACTCCTTATTAGACACATGGCTCTCAAATATTTTATATCATCTGTAGGCTGCCTTTTTACTTTATTGATTGTTTCTTTGCTATGCAAAAGTTCTTAAATTTGATATAATCCTACGTGTCTGTTTTTGCCTCAGCATTATGTTTTGGAGATTATTTTGTATCTTACATAACTCCCTAAGTTTTTTTTAACAGATACATAGTATTCTGTTAATCCATGTATTGTAACATAATTAACTTGTTTCCTAGAAATGTATGTTTAGGTTTTATTTAAAATTTTTCTGTTTTATATAATGCTTTGGTTATTAACTTGGTATATATACATCATGTAGCATAAATATTATGCTAAATATATATACATTTATAGGATAAATTTCTATCTATTTCATTGGAATTCTGGGTCAAATATGCGTTTTTAATTTTTTAAAAATTGCAGCTGTGCTTGGGTACATTTCTAATTTTGTCAAGTATTACTAAGCTGCCCTCCATTAAAGGTTTTACTAATTTACATTCCTACCAGCAATGTAGAAATTGCTCTTTAAATTTTGTGTTGTTATTTAGCTTTTCACATTTAAACACCTAATCTCTCTGACTCAGCTGTAATTAACTCAAAGGCAAGAACCAGGTCACGCGTCTCTCCCTATAACTCACACAATAGGCTCATGTAATTGGTGCTCAGTCAATAGCTGTTGCATCTTACTTCATTGTGTGCTTAGAGCATTTTCTGAGGGCTCTGATCAAGGCCATGTCAAGAGTTGTCCCCTTTGCATGTGTACTATTCCCACATGCCAGAGGGTGGAAGGGACCTGGTGGGATATTCTTAGGGAAGATGCTGTCTTGGGCTGTGTTGTGTTTCCATAACAGAAGACCACAGACTGTGTAATTTATACTGAACAGAGATTTATGGACTTACAGTTCTGGAGAGTGGGAAGTTCAACAGATCTGGCGTCTGGTGAGGACCCGTCTCTACTCCCAAGATGGCACCTTGAATGCTGCCTCCTTTGAAGGGGATGGACACTTTTCTATATTAGCTTTCCCCCTGGTGGGTGGGTTTAATGCCTTAATAAAAAAGCTAACTTTAAGCTAATTTTTAGCTTTTTAAATAAGGCATTAAACCTACCCACCAGCGTGAAGGCCTCAAGGCCTAATCACCTCTTAAAGGCCCTACCTCCCAATACCATTACATTGGCAAGTAAGTTTGAACATGAGTTTGGGAGGAAACAAGCATTTAACCATGACATATGCCATCTGTTTCTGTTGTTCTTCCAGCATCCTATATTATCATTGACTCAGAATGGTTAAACAGACCTTAGATCTATTATCAGATTTGGTTTGTTTGGGTAATTCAGTATAATGGATACAGCTGACACCAGGCGAGTGTCCAGGGCCTTTCAATTCTTATAACTTAGTAGATAACACATTTACTATAAATTAAGTAATTGAGTTTCCCCCAACTTTTTTTTTTTTTTCTTTTTCTTTTTTCAGTTCGGCCGAGGCTGGGTTTGAACCCGCCACCTTCGGTATATGGGGCTGGTGCCTACTCGCTGAGCCACAGGCGCCACCCTCCCCCCAACTTTTTATTATGAAAAATTTCAATCATAAATATAAGTTGAAATAATAAGCCCATATTTAGCATTTGTACACATTTTATTGTTCAAAACAAAATTATATTTATCTATATCAAACTTATATTTACATATTGCAGCAATACCAAAAATAAATTTATGGGACATGATGAAACTAAAAAGCTTCTGCACAGCTAAGGATACAATAACTAAAGCAGGACAACCTTCAGAATGGGAGAAGATATTGCAAGCTATGAATCTGACAAAGGACTGATAACTAGAATCTGCAGAAAATTCAAACTAATCAACACACGAAAAGCACATACAATTCAATTTGTAAGTGGGCAAGAGACTTGAACAGAACCTTCTCTGAAGAAGTCAGACAAATGGCCAACAAACACATTAAAAAATGCTCATAATCACTAATCATCATAGAAATGCAAATCAAAACTGCCCTGAGATATCACCTAACCCCGGTGAGAATAGCCCACATCACAAAACTCATAAAGCTACAGATGCTGGCGTGAATGTGGAGACAGTGAACACTTTTACACCGCTGGTGGGATTGCAAACGAATACAACCTCTATGGAAAGAATTATGGAAAATCTTCAAAGTGCTAAAAGTAGATCTTCCATTTGGTTCCACAATCCCATTACTAAGTATCTACCCAGAAGAAAAAAGAAATAATTTTACCACAAAGACATTTGCACTAGAATGTTTATTGCAGTTCATTTCACAATCACCAAGATGTGGAATTAACCCAAGTGACTGTCAAAACATAAATGAATTAATGAACTGTGGTATATCTATACCATGGTATACTATTCAGCCACAATATGATGGAGACTTTACAAATTTTTTATTAACCATGATGGAGTTGAAGCACATCCTACTAAGTAAATCAATGTACTCAATAATAATATGTAACCATTAGATAAAAAGTACATGCCCACATGAGAGAAAAACAGTTGCAGTCAAGTTGTGGGGAGCAGAGGGAGGGGGATTGGTAAGCTCTCACTGAAGATGCACAATGTAAGGGTAGATAGCACACCCCCTGGGTGAAGCTCAACTACAACTACAACTTGAACTTTACCTAAGAAATGCAAACGATGTAACCTAATCATTTGTACCCTCATATCAATCTGAAATTTTAAAAAATTATATATAAATGTACAATTGAACCTACAAAGTCCAAACAACATGGGTTTGGACTTTGTAGGTTCAATCATATAGGAATTTTCTTCTGCCTTTGCCACCCCTGAGACAGCAAGACCAGCCCCGCCCCTGCATTCTCCTCAGTCTACTCATAAAGACAATGAGAATGAAGACCTTTACAATGAATCGCTTTCACTTAATGAATAGTAAATATATTTTCTCTTCCTTATTATCTGCTCAATAACATTTTATTTTTCTCTCACCTACTTTGTTGTAAAAATATAGTATATTACATTGACTGTTTGTGTTATCAATAAGGCTTACAGTCAACAGTAGGTTATTGGTAGTTGAATTTTAAGGGATTCAAAAGTTATACTTGAGAAGAGGCTCAAGCTGGCTGACTAGATGCAGCTAGTACTCACCTTGTCCATGGAGAAGAACCAAAATAACTAGTAGTCACACTATAAATAGATCATGTAAGAAAGAACACTAGAATTCAGCAGAGAAGTGACAGGAAGCCCTGAAAAAAAAAAGTGGAGTGAGGCAGCCTGAATGACCAGTATTGGCTGGGAGTCAGGAGAAGGTCTTGGACATAGGGAACCCAAGAGTTCCACCTTCCCAGCATGGATGTTTACAATTCTACATACGTAAGAGCCCCCCAACCAATGTGGTCCTCAAAACTAGTATAAAGAGCTGCCTAGAGATTGCACAGAGGTACTGTCTGGAGAGAGAATTCAAATGGAGTCCAACAGGCTTCAAATCTTGAACAGGTACAGCTGGGTGACATCCTCAGAGCCAAGTTCTGCCCCAGGGCTAATGTCTCCACTTCTGGGCCAAGGAGGCAGAAGGCATGCCAGGCACCCTAATGTGCCCTGAGGACAAATCCCACAGCCTCTGCTTCAGCGTGCTGTGAGACAAAGGCACAAGCAAACTGCACTCCCCATAGGACAAGCCTACCTCATTCTTGCTGGGATCTGAGTATGGCCCTGCCTTCCCCAGTGGCACGTTCACATTCACAGTCATTCTGAGAACCCAGCCTCCAAAGGTCAACTTGACCTGAGTCCAGCACAGAATGCATCTGCTGCCAATTCGGAGGCAAGGAGGTAGAGGGGAGGGGAGGACAAAACCCACTGCCACTGCCTGGGGCTGCTATGGGACCAAGGTACAAGGACAACAAGCTCCCACAGCTCCCCCCCTGGGTTGCTCACACCGAGAGCGGCCTCACCTTCTCCAGTGGCAAGCCCACAGCATAGACACCCTGGCCTTTACCTGAGCTTCCCACTGGGGGCCTGAGGATCATCCTGCCCCTGCCTATCAAAGCCATTTAACAAAATATTAGATAAAAATTTCCTAAGTCTAGCAAGAGACCTAGACATCTAGATATGGGAGGTCCCAAAATCCTCAAACAGACATAATGCAAAAAGGTCTTCTCCACAGTACATTATCATCAAACTACCTAAAGTCAAAACAAAAGAGAGAATACCAGAAACAGCAAAAGTGTCTAGTCATCTATAAAGGAAACCCGGTCAGATTAATGGTACATTTATCAGCAAAAACTTACACATCAGGTAACATAGGATGACATATTACATGCTTAAAGTGCTGGGGAAAAACTGCCATCCAAGGGGCTAGATCCAGCAAAATTATTCCTCATAAATGAAAGAGAAATAAAGTCTTTCCCAGATAAGCAAATGCTGTGGGAATTGGCCACCAGTAGACTAGCCCTATAAGAAATGTTCAAGGGAATCCTAAACTTAGAAGCAAAAGAAGAACATTCACCATCATGAAAACACACAAAAATATAAAAGTCAATGGTAAACACACCACTGAGGAAAAGAAAGGTCTTAAATGGCATCACTAAAGTATACTACCAAACCACAACACCAAACAAAAGAGAAAATGAAAAGCGCGAAAAATTTGCAAAACAACCTAAGTACAGAAGAGCCCCTCCTGTACAATTCAATTAACAATATAACAGTAAACCACCCGTCATATATTAATAATAACCTTGAATGTAAATGGATTAAATTCTCCACTTCACAGATATTGATTAGCTGGTCATGGCAGTACATGCCTGTAATCTCGAAACTTTGGGAAGCTAAAGTGGAAGGATCTTTTGAGGCCAGGAGTTCATGACCAGCCTGGGCAACATAGCGAGACCCCTATCTATACAATAAATTGAAAAAAAATTACTGCATGCTTATAGTCCTAGCTACTTGAGAACCTGAGGCAGGAGGATCATTTCAGTGAGCTATGATAACACAAATGTATTTCAGCCTGGGCAGCAGAGTGTGAGACCTTATAACAGCAATTGGTCAAGTGGATAAAGAAACATACACTGGCAAGTAGAAATACACTTTACTTGCAAACACATATATAGTCTCAAATTAGAGGGAAGGGAAAAGATATTTCTCACAAATGAAACCAAAAGAAAACATGAGTAGCTATACTTATATCAGATAAAAGAAACTTCAAATCAAAACAGTGGGGGCGAAGGCAAAGATGTTCACTTTATAATGATAAAGGGAGCAATTCAGTGAGAGGATGTAACAATAGAACTCAGATTCATAAAGCAAATATTTCTAGATCTAAAGAGAGAGACTCTAATATTATAACAGTCAGGGATTTCAATATCCCACTCTCAACATTGCATAGATTATCTACACAGAAAATCAACAAAGAAATATTGAATTTAAACTGGACTTTAGACCAAATAGACCTAACAGGCATTTACAGAACATTTTATCCAACAATGGCAGAATATATTAATACATTTTTCTCATCAGCACATGGTAGGCCATGTGTTAGTCCACAATACAAGTCTCAACAAATTTTTAAAAATTGAAATTATACCATGTATCTTCTCATATCACAATGGAATCAATACCAATAGGAATCTGGAAACTGTACAAATCCGTGAAAATTAAGCAACATATTCCTGAACAACCATGGAGTCAATGAAGTAATTAACATTGAAATAAAAAATTATTGAAGCAAATAAAAATTGAAATACAATATAAGAAAACAAAAACAGTGCAAAGAGTGAAGTTTATAGCAATAAATGCTTACATCAAAAAAGTAGAAGGAATCAGGTGTAGTGGCTCATACCTGTGATCTTAGCACTCTGGGAAGCTGAGGTGGGATGATCACTTGAGCTCAGGAATTCAAGACCAGCTTGAGCAAGAACAAGACCCTGCCTCTACTAAACATAGAAAAAAGAAATTAGCTGGGCTTGGTGGCATGAGTCTGTAATCTCAGCCACTCAGGGGGCTGAGGCAGAAGGATCATTTGAAGTCAGGAGCTTGAGGTTGCTGTGAGGTAGGCTGATGTCATGGTACTCTAGCCTTTGGACTTTGTTGTAAAAAAAAGGTTAAAAGATTTCAAGTAAGCAATCTAATAATGTACCTCAAGGGACTAGAAAAGCAAGAAAAAACCCAAAATTAAGGGAAACAAGAAAGTTCAGAGCAGAACTAAACAAAATAGAGAATTAAAACATTATGAAAGATCAACAAAATGAAAAGTTGGTTCTTTGACAAGATAAAATTGATAAACCTTTAGCCAGACTAAGAGAAGGCCTAAATAAACAAAATCAGAAATTAAAAAGGAGATATTACAACTGATACCACAGAAATGCAAAAGATCATCAGAGATTACTATGAACAACTATACACTAACAAACTGGAAAACCAAGAGAAAGTCGATAAATTCCTGGATGCATGCCACCTACCAAGACTGACTCAGGATGGAACAGAAAACCCGAACAGACCAATGATGAATAGAGAGACTGAATCTCTAATCAAATGTTTCTTAATAAAGAAAAGCCAAGGACTGATTGAATTCTAGCAAACAGATAAAGAAGAAATAATACCAACCCTCCTGAAACTATTTCAAAAACTGAAGAAGAGGGAACTCTCCCTAACTCATTTGACTAAGCCAGCATTGCCCTGATGCTAAAACAAGACAAGGCCACAACAACAACAATAAAAAAGAGAATTAAATATCCCTGATAAACATAAATGCAAAAAAACCCTAAAAAAAAAATACCAGCAAACCAAATCCAACAGCTCATCAAAAAGATAATAAACCATAGTTAAGTTGGACTTATACCAGGGATGCAAGTATGGTTGAACATATGTAAATCAATAAATGTAATACATCACATCAACAGAATGAAGAATGAAAACCATATGATTATCTCAACAGATGTAGAAAAATCACTTCATAAAATCCAACATCCCTTCATGATAAAAACTCTCAACAAACTAGGAATAGAAGGAATTCACCTCAAAATAATAAAGCCCATATGTGACAACTCACAGCTAACATCATACTAAATAGGGAAAGCCTTTTTTCTAACATCAGAACAAGACAAAGATGCCTACTCTTCCCCCTTCTATTCAACATAGCACTGGAGGTTCTCACCAGAACAATTAAGCAAGAGAAATAAAATAAAAGGCATCTAAATTAGAAAAGAGGAAGTCCAACTTTTCCTCTTTGCCAATGATATGACCTTATATCTAGAAAAAAATCCCTAAGGACTTCACAAAAAAAAAAAAAAAACCAAACAAACAAACAAAAAACTGCTAGATTTAATATCTAAATTCAGTGAATTTGTATCAAATCAATATAAAAACTCAATAGCATTTTTATACACAAATAATGAGCTAGCTAAAAAAGAAATCAAGATAGTGATCCCATTTGCAATAGCTGCAAAAACAAGAAAATACCTCAGAAAAAATTTAACCAAAGAGGTGAAAGATATCTATATTGAAAACTGCAAAATACTGATGTATAAAATTAAAGAGGATATAAACAAATGGAAAGACATCCCATGCTCATGGATTGGAAGAATTAATATCATTAAAGTGACTATACAGTCCAAAGCAGTTGATAGATGCAATGCAATCACTGTCAAAATACCAATGCAATTTTTCATAGAATAAGAAAAAACAATTCTAAAATTTGTATGGAATCAAAACTTAGCCTAAATAGCCAAAGCAATGGTGAACAAAAAGAACAGAGCTGGAGGCAACACATTATACCTAACTTCAAAATATATTACAAGGCTATAGTAAGCAAAACAGCATAGTATAGGTGTTAAAACAGATAAATGGATCAATGGAATAGAATAGAGTCCAGACATAATTCTACATATACACAGCCAACTGATTTTTGATAAAAGCTCCAAGAATATATATTGGGGATAGTACAAATAATGCTAGGAATATTGGATGTTCATATGCAGAAGAAAGAAACTGGACCCCAATCTTTCCCCACATATAAATATCAACACAAAATAGATCAAAGACTTAAACCTAAGACCTAAAACCATAAAACTACTAGGGAAAACAATTTAAGACATCTGTCTAGGCAAGTATTTCATGGCTACGACCTCAAAAGCACAGGCAACTATAACTATATAACAAAAATAGACAAGTGGGACAATATTAAACTAAAATCTTCTGCACAGCAAAGGAAATAACACAGTGAAGAGACAGCCTGCTGAATTGGAGAAATTAAATGCAAACTGTTTATCCATCAAGAGACTAATATCCAGAATACATAGGTAACTACAACACTTGAATTTAATTTTGTTTTTCTCTCATGTGAGTGTGTAGTTGTTGTTTATCTATTTGTTTCATATTATTATTAAGTCATTGGATACTTACTTTTCCATTCTCGTGATACTGTACTAAGAAGAATGTGCTCCAGATCCATTCAGGTTAATACAAAAAAAGTAAAGTCTCCGTCTTTTTATGGCTAAATAGTATTCCATGGTATACATATACCACAGTTCATCAATCCATTCATATGTTAATGGCCACTTGGGTTAATTCCATGTCTTGGACATTGTGAACTGCGCTGTAATAAACATTCTAGTGCAAATGTCCTTGTGGTAAACGGTTTTGTTTCTTCCAGGCAGAAACCTAGTAATAGGATTGCGGAACCAAATGGAAGGTCTACTTTTAACTCTTCGAGGCTTCTCCATACTTCTTTCCGTAGAACTTGTATTAGTTTGCAATCTCACCAACAGTGTAAAAGTGTTTCTTTTTCTCTCCACAATCATGCCAGCGTCTGCAGCTTTAGAATTTGCGATGTGGGCTATTCTCACCGGGGTTAGGTGACATCTCAGGGCAGTTTTGATTGCATTTCTATGATGATTAGGGACGATGAGCATTTTTTCATGTGTTTGTTGGCCATTCGTCTGTCTTCTTCAGTGAAGGTTCTGTTCAAGTCTCTTGCTCACTTATAAATGGAATTATTTGCTTTTTTTTCTTGTTGACTAGATTTCTTGTTGACTTTGATAGACTCTGTAGATTCTGGTTATCAGCCCTTCGTCATATTCATAACATGCAAACACCTTCTCCCATTTGAAGGCTGTTTGCCTGCCTTAGTTGTTGCACCCTTAGCGGTTGCAGAAGCTTTATATCTTGATCATATCCCATTTATTTATTTTTTGTGTGGCTGCAGTTGCCAAGGCTTCTTCATAAATTGTTTTCCCAGGCTAATAGTGTCAAGAGTTTTCCCCACACTTTTCTGTAGAATTTTTGTTTCGTGTCCTAAATTTAAATCTTTCATCCAGAGAGAGTCAGCTTTTTAAGTAGTGAGAGGTGTGGGTCCAGTTTCAGTCTTCTACAGGTGGCTAACCAGTTCTCCCAGCACCATTTATAAATAGGGATTCTTTTCTCCAGTGTCTGCTTTTGTTTGGTTTATCAAAGATCAAACAGTGGTACGTGGCTGGCTTCATCTCTAGGTTTTATATTCTATTTCATAGATCTGTATCTGTATTTTCATGCCAGTACCATGCTGTTTTGAGTTCTGGAGACTGGGAGGTCAAGACCAAGGTGCTGACCGGATTGATTTGGTGCTTTCGAGGGCCAGGTCCTGTGGATGGACACTTTCTGGCTCTGTCCTCACGTGGTGGAGAGAGTGACCTCTCCTCTGTCTGTCTCTTCTTGTATAGCCACTAGTCCCATCATCCCATCAGGAGCCCCCAACCTTCTGACTTCATCTAACCCTAGTTACTTCCCAAAGGCTGTATCTCCAAATTCCGCCACACTGAGGGTTAGGGCTCCAACATGAATGTAGGCCTGAGGTGACACAATTAAGTCCACAGTATTTTCTGTGAACAAATGTACTTTAAATGTTTCATAACCTTTTTCTAAAAAAAACCAAATCATATCCCTTTCATGAAAAGCACAAGAAGTTTGATGGCATCTTTTCTTCCATTGCCAGAAGACTGTATCCATGGAAGAACAGAGTTAAAGGAGGGAGAGGCAGCTGGCACTAGAAATTCTGTTAGTCAGGAAAATACCTTTAATGTCTTTGCTTAGGGAAATATGTTGATAAGCCATTTGGGTTTGAAGGTGAGACTCTATCAGTGGCTCAATATTGTGAGCGCATAAAATGCCTGTGGATCGCACAAAGTGGCTGGTTTTATGTTATTGAATCTCACCTCAATGAATGAAAGAGGTGTGACCCCAGGAAAATGGGTTGGCAGGAGAAAAGGAAGTGGGATGGATGGCTAAGCCACTCTGCACGGAGGGAATACAGATTTGGGAGCTGGAGAGACGCTGAGGGAAAGGGGCAGATGGCGCTTCACCAGCGGTGGGGGTCGAGTCCAGGGAACAGTGACTGAAGGGCATTTTAAGAAGAGAAAGCTCTAAAATTCAATTTCAATTTTCCTACCTCTGCTTCCCCAAACCAATGAAGTCAGCGATGCCCAAAGGTAGCTCTTGTGAACAGTCGTGTGTGTAAACCTTTCTCTAGAGCCACACGGGACAGAGCAAGACAGCACTGTGCTAACAGAGGATCCAGAAACCTGAGAAAAAGGTGGAATTCAAAGTCAGAAATGACTCAGGGAAAAATTTCAGCCAGCTGCTTCCTCCCAGCTTCCCGGGGGATGTCCTCCTATGATGGTTGTGACTGATCTAACGCAACCTGATTCTCAAAGTGCAGGCAGTGCTAGTTGACATCTCATTGGCAATATGTTGCCATGTGTTGATTTAAGTAAGAGTTAATTCTTGATTGATCATCAACTTTACTTTTAGGGAAAGTAAGCCTCTTTTTAAATACAAAATCACCAAACCTCCACGGAGGTAGATTCTGGGGGGTTGAGGACAGATCTACATCTTCTGATGTTTGCCCAAAGGGTCATCTTCCTAGAGTACAAAACCAGCCTCCCAGAATTTGCCTTATATTAACCTGTTTTTTGTATGCGTTTGAGATCAGAACCACTTGACTCTGCTTCCACTTGGATGGCACAGTTGGAATCAAAGGGAGTGGGGCCTGCGGGAGGGAAACTCCTGTGGGGAAAGAGTGGAGGCGATTTTTACAGTTCCCTGGCTCTCCTACCCAATTCTCCTCTCTGAGGGAGTTTGGTATTTTAAATGAGTGGAAGGTCATCGGTCTCATAAAATAATATGATAATGATGAGCTAGCATGTCTGTGCCCGGCCCCCAGGCATCTCATGTAATCTGAGGTGGGTGCAAATATAATCTCCATTTAGTGGATTGGAAATTAACATTTAGAGAGGTTATGAGCTTCAATGACTTGTCCAAGGTCACCACACCGAGAATATAAACTTGAATTTGACTGTAAATTGTGAATCTGTTAATAATTAAGTATGTACAACCGTTTGGGGAATTTTCCCCCCATAAAACCTTCTGCATATACTCAGTATGTAGTCAGTATTGACTGTGTTGAAGGAAGTGTTAGCGATTTAAAAAGTGGCACTAAGTGTGTTCTGCCACCCACCCAGACGGCATCGGGCCAGCTTCGTGACCTCTTGAGTTCATCACCATAGCATTGTTGTTTCTCCTTCGTCAAGTATTTTAGAGGAAATTCTGGACAAAGGAAAAGTATATGAGCTTTTAAGTGCAGGAAGAATGTGTTTCAATATTTGTCAACTAGACTGTGAGAAAAGTCGGACTGCTTACAAACTAGCATCAGAAATCCATTTCTGGATTCTCTGACTCTCTACAAAGAGACTTTTAAAAATACTTTGCGGCTTAGACCATCAGTAACCCAGCACAGTGTTTCCTAGACTTGAGATTTCTTCTGGGTCTTTAGAACTTCAAAACGAATTCTGGAACTTGGCCAACTTTTTATTTTATAAATTGATTGGGGATGTTTAAAAAAGCATACCATCTATCATCACCATCCTTTAATATTAAACATTAAGGAAGGTTATAATAAAATACAGTTCTTTAAGTTGAAAAACTAGATTGTGCAGGACTTGCTATATAGTCATTTTTTTCATCAAGGACCAACGAAAATTTCTCGTAAACCAACACATGGAAGCTACCAGTGTAAATAACCAGTCCATTTTCAAAACTTCGGTAGAGTTTTTCATTTCTAATGCTCACGGACTTCAATTATCTTATATTTGGAAGGAAATATGTATGTACAAAAGCAGATCTTGATTATAAAAACAGATTGACTTAGTTGCTTTTTCTGCTCCTAACCTTTGAAAGGGAAAAATATCTAAATAATTATTTCCTGCTTTACAAATTAACAAAAATTTTGCAAACATTTCAGAATTTAGAAAACACATATTGAGAGAGCGTTTCTGTTGCAAACTTCATAAGTTTATAATGATATATCTAACGTAAATCAGTGATGATTATACAATGATAATACTTACATTTTACAGGGAAGCAAGATACTTGGAAAGTCTTCATTTGCCTGGCTAAAAATGTGCCATTTATTTGCATTGAAATTAATTCTTTGCTTTCATTTATCCAGAATGGTTCTCAAATTATTATTAGTTAACCAGACTAAATACACAGAGTTGCATTCATTAATTTTAATGTCAAGGCAAAAATGACTTTCCCAATTTTTTTTTTTTATTTTCAATCAAATCTCCAAAAGATGTCTTATCACTCCAACACTCAGTTACTTTAACATTTCACAAATGTTGCCACTTCTCTAGTAAAACAAAAACTAACTTGTTTTCAGTAAATCAGACAGCCCTACTCTAGCAACCTGAAACTTTCTTCTGGTAAAATAAAATTCTTGATCTCTACTTTCAAATCCTCTTGTCAGCAGATAATTTTCCCTGTTGCAAAGGCATATGGGATTGTTAGGTATATACAGCATTTGTTCTTCAGTTGATAGATGAGTCCTGGAACTTAGGGAGGTGTGTCCAACAAGGAGGATGGTCATATCCTGAAGGACAGGGCATGGCACTAGGCTATCAAAGGGTGTTTGTTGAAAGAATGAAACACCTGGGTGAGTAATGCACACATTAAAAACTCAGCTAGACAAGTTGGTAGGAGTGAGGGCTCCCAGCCTTCTGGACGAGTAGGGAAGGTTTTGTGGAGGAAGTTACAGCTGGAGTAAAATTGAAGGGCAGCCAAAGTAGAAATGAGGAAGAAAGGAAGACACTTCAACTTGGAGGGAAAATACTAACAATACACACAGGAAAATGCAAAGTATATTTTTGGAAATCACAAGCAACCTGAAAAATGGCAGGCGGGATCCCAACTGTAGAGACTGCAGAAAGCCAGCTGCGTTTGGACTCCATGTCAAGCCCAAGGTGGGTCCAGGCTGATGGCCTGAGCTAGGTTTGCCCCAAAAATGGTGGTAGTGAAAGATTCATCACCTCTCTGCTTTGTACCAGCGCCATTGCTATCTCCCAGAAGCTAGGAAGGAGTGCATTCAGCCTTCCAGGGCCGGTTATCTAAAAACCCACATCCTCACCCTTGATTGTCCTGCAGGGGCATGAAAAACTTGTTTTTTGAGTTTTAGGAAATCCCTCATGGGCTTGGATCCACCTCTGGTGTCTTAAAGGCCTTCCCATGAGTTTCTGCCTCCAGGCTTCTGCATAAGCCAGCCTGCTGTCCTCTCTCCCCCAAACCCCTTCCTCTCCCTGAAAACCTAATTCGACCTTTTCCAGACGATCGTCCCAGACTGTGACTTCATGTAAGTCTGTTCACACCTTTACTCGGGAAACCTACCACCACCATCTTGCTACTGCAGTTAGTTCCTCTAAATGATCAAGAATACAGATTCGTGTATATGCACCTGTCTGACAGCCTGGTCACAACCTTTAGGAGGATACTTGGTGTGCCGGCCCCTTCGGTCCCCTCCCAGGACCTGCCGCCCATCCTTGCTCTACTGCCCTGCTCAGGGCTTTGGGCACAGGGCAGTGGCCACGGCAAGTGCTGATGGTGTCAGAGTGCGCTCCGAGCAACGAAGAGCTTCTTTGAAACTAAAATCCTGTGGGATCCATGGAACATGTATTTTCGCTTTTCTTTGGCTTCAGCTCCTTTCATCAGCTATGTAGGGCTTCTAGAATAGTCCCTAGCATGAGAGAGTTTCGTCCTACGCTTCAATCCTGGTCTCACTGGGGCCTGGTGACGTAGCCAAGCTGTTAGTAACCCAGAACTGGGCACAGTGAACAGGAAGCATTGAAAACAACAGCAACAACAAGCCCCCCCTGAATGTTATGCAGGCTTAGTTTTTAAGAACCGTTTCTTCCTAACCCACTTTTACCTCCCTTTCATTTACCCTCGTATACTGATGACTGAGGGTGGTAAGGACACCCCACCCATCATACACACCTAATTCCCCTCCAAATTTGATTTAGTGTTCCCCCAGAGCCTGTGTATCACGTGGCTTGTAAGGAGAGACTCAGCTGAGGGGATCTGTGATCAGGGGGACAAGATCGTATCTTTATGTCCAGGTCTCAGCCTGGTCTCAGACACAGCGCCTGAGGGTTTGAACCTGGCCCTTGTCCTTGAAAAAGTTGTGCCTTCCAAAGAGGCATCCTAGGTGGCCCGTGCCGCACGCACTGGGTTTTTTGTACTGATCAGGCTTCAGACTAAGCCTCAGAGTCCTGCCCTCCTGGGTGCAAAGCAAAACAGAGCTCAGAGTCATGTCTGGGAAGCAAGGCGAAGGGGTTTGATTTGTAGGGAGAGCTTTCGTGTCTGAGTGAAGGCAGCCACATCCCCCGGGGTCCCCAGCCCTCCGGAAATAAGCTTTACAGGGCCTGGGGGCCCAGCCTGCCCGGGTGGGCGGGATTTGGGTGTTCACTGCCACAGCTGCTGCACCAGGCCCTGGTCACTGCCATCGGTTTTGCTCCACTTTACTGCCTCCGAATCCCCCGTGCATATTAGTGGTTAGCACAGCAGCCAGGAGACGCCAGACGGCTCTCGGCACCTGGTTCAAATTTAAGGCTCATTTACACATGATGTCACACAGGCATTGTCAGCGAGAGGGAGGTCAGGATGGTTCATTTTGGGAAGGTTTGCATTGTTGAGTCTTTACAACACTCACCGCTCTTAATGCCTTAACCATCTGACTCGGATTTCGGTTTTCTGGCATGAGGTAATCCCAGCCACCAGATTTATATGCTGAACGGGAAGCCAGCAATGGTGGCTAATCACGCTGGTCTGCAGGTCTGCACCTCTGGAGCCCCGCGGTGGAATTAGAGGCCACATGGCAAGGAGCGAATCGTGCACGGGGGGATCGATCCAGACCTGGAAGCAGGGGCCGTGGAGGGGGTGTTGTCTGAGCCGGGACTTGACAGGAGGGCGGAAAGCAAAGTCAGTTGGACAGGTCTGGGTCCAGAGCCTCGGGCATTGGCCTAGGTTGGCGTCCTTTGTGCTTTGCCCATAGAAATCCCAGACCCATCTCCCCAAGCCCACTGGGAGTCTCTCATGTTTCAGGAAGCCTTTCCTGACCACCCAGCCGGCAACGATTCCTCTCCTGGGCCCCCAAGGACTTTTGTCAATAAAATAAACAAACCAGCAATTACTGAGCACTTAACCTGTGCTGCTAGCTCATCTTCCCCTCACATTGGGGAAGACATCATTGTTATTTCCATTTTGCTGGTGATGAGACTGACACAGACAGGTTAAATAATGGGTCCAGCATCAGCGCTGATAAGGGCAGGATGGAATATGGATTCCAAGCCCAGGTTCCGAGCTCTGGGGCAGGCTGTGTGGTCCACAGAGCACTGCCTTTCCTGTGGGAGTTAGCATCTGTGACACGGGAGAGAAGGCCTGTGTCCCAGGAAAATGCCACAGGAAGCACTTAGTGTCACTAGCTCCCGGCCACCAAAAACTGCAGCGTGGTGGCTGTCACTCTGCTCTTCCGAGTCCGCAGCTTTCCCAGCACGGTGGCCCCAAAGTGCTGCCTCAGTGGATGAGGGGATGGATATCAGCCTTTCCCCGACCCTTGCTTATGCTATTTTCCTGCCTAAAACCTTTGGGAAAGTTTGAGAACGCTGAATAACTGCTCCTGCCACCTGCTATTTTTCTCTGTCACGTGGCAAAACTTGGCTTGCTGATTACAGCTCCAGCAGGGCCTGCTTAGTTCACGGGAGGTTCATTGGGTGCCCTTCAGGCCTACCGACTGCTTTGACTATTTTTGAATTTGGACCAAGACTTCCTGCCAGGGTGGAATCCCCCCACCAATGGGCTTCCTCGGTCTGGGGGTCTCTGTGACGTATCATAACACACACCGACATGGGTCACGATGGATGCTCAGGAGCACACCTAACCCTATCCTTAACCCTAACCCTAAGCCTAACCCTAACACCGCAGGGTCCCGATCTCTGCATGGGCCCAGAAAAGGGTCCTGGGAGTGCTGAGGGCCCTCAAAGGATGCATGAGAGTTGGCCAGTGGAGGGGAGTGTGAAGGGCCCTCCAGGCAGGGGGCACGGCAACCAGAGGCCTGGAGGCAGCGTCACACGCACCATGGACGCTGGACCAATGGCCAGGAAGGGCCATGACAGGGGGCCAGAAACCCAGATCAGACCCTGCTCCCTCTGCTGTCCATGTGAGCATGTGCAAGACTCTCCTGCCCCCCAGCCCCATGGAAGCCATCTCTGGAGTCTGTTTTCTTCTCTTCTTTCTTTTTTTTAATTTTTTATATTTTTGATATAGAGTCTTGCCCTGTCACCCTGGGTAGAGGGCTGTGGAGTCATCATAGCTCACAGCAACCTCAAACTCCTGGGCTCAGTGTTCGTCCTGCCTCAGCCTTCCCATAACTGGGACTACAGGCACCCACTGCTACGCCCGGCTAGTTTGTCTATTTTTTGTAGAGATGGGGTCTTGCTCTTGCTCAGGCTGGTCTTGAACTCCTGAGCTCAAGGGATCCACCTGCCTTGGCCTCCCAGAGTGCTGGGGTTACAGGCCTGAGCCCCTGGCCTGGAGACTGTTTCCTTAGAAGACGTCTCCTCAGAATGAGGAGACCCTGTTGTTACACCGTCTTCTCAATAGCGTCTCCCCTTTGAACATATCTGGCATAATTAAAAAGCCAAGCTATGAGGTAGCCCTCTCACAAACACGTCACAGTCAGAATCTGGCATTCGGTTTGGGGGCCACAGCGACTATCTTGACTTGTCCCTCTACCCTTCCCACCCTCCACTAAAGCCAGAGGCTGACCTAAGTGTCACTGGGTCCCCTTGCCTCTGGCTTCCCATTGGGTTCTGCCAAAAGAGAGGTGCCAGGGGGAGCTCAGAGGGGAGGGAAGTGAGCCCCAGGTGTTTATTGTCCCCACTCCCTCCCTGCCAGGCCACCATGGGATGGCTGTCCCTTTCCACCAATGCTCAGCTCCTGGCAGGCGGTCATCCTCACCACGTTCCAGCTCCTGGTGACTGCCCTGTCTTCCTGCCCTTGAGCCATCGAGTGGGAAGAGCCTCTCATTCTTACTGGCCGTCAGAGGCTGGGCTGTGCTCCTTCCCCCAAATTCCTACCTGAAAGCCTAACCCCCGGTACCTCAGAATGCAACCGTATGTGGAGACAGGGCCTGTGAGGAGGGGATTAAGATAAAATGAGGCTGTTAAATCCTGTCCCTAATCCAACGCCACTGATGTCCTTTCAAGAAGAGGAAGAACTGCCTGGGAATTCAGCAGAGGCGGCCAGCTGCGGGTCCAGGAGAGAGGCCTCAGGAGGTCAAACAGGTCCACACCTCCATCTTGGACTTGCAGCCTCCAGATGGGGAGCAAATAATTACCTGTTGTTTGAGCTGCCCATTCTGCGGCATTTGGTTCTGGCGGCCCAGCAAGGTAATACAAACAGCCTGGAAGGCACTTCACTGCCCCTGGGTGATGCCCTTAAAACTGGCTTATTATTTTGCATAAGTCCTTTTATTAAAGTTTCCTTTCACAGTGTAGATCATAGACCTTCACAGTATAATCCCAGCAATGCTGTCTCTTAAAAAATCAAAAAAGCAACTTTTCTTTGAGGGTGCCACATGTCCTGTGTTTTCTCTGGCGATGCTGACTGACATTCATGCTTAGCCTCCCACAGGAAAGCTCAGTGATAAAGGCAGGAACATGCACTGTGGAGGCGGCGCTTGTCCTAAGGGGCCCCTGTCCCCCTACCTCATGTGAACTTGCCTGGGTCTGCTGCACGTTACTCTAAGACATTTCCTCTCCTTAGGAGCTTAGTGACTTTGGGCTGGTTGTTCTCCGTGAGCTTCAGTTTTCCCAGCTGTGAAGCATAGAAAACAAAGCTGCCTCCCTGATGCCCCAAAGAGGAGATGTGTTGGATGCAAATGTGAATTGACTAAGAGAACCCAGCAAGGAAGCGAAGTGCTCTTCTGCAGCAATCCCAGAATTCCACTGATAAGCATGCACAAAGCTTTGAAATCTTTGAAGGCAAGAGAACGGTGATGTCCCCTGAGGGACAGTCCTGAGTGTAGCACAGGGGGGGCCTTGCTACTTGTTCAGTGACTTTCTACGCCCTCCTCCCCAACTCCAAACCACAGCATAGCACAGAAAGGAACCCCTTGCTCCTGCCTGCTTTCAGTCACTAACTTTTCAATAGTAGAAAAATAAATAGAGCAACTTTTCTTCACCCTGATCTGCCATAGAAACTCCACACATGCAACAGGGGAATCTGCTTCCCCTTTTTGTTTGGGAGTGAAGTCAAACGAACCAACTTCTTCACCTGCCCAAGTGAAACACCACCTTCTCTGTTCCCATAGCTGCAGACAGGCAGATCCTGACACACGCAGATGCTGCGGGTATGTGAGAAGGTCCCAGCCTACTAGACTGCACCTGTGAGGGGACAATCAGGCAGTGGAGGCTGAGACGGCCCCTGGAAAGTGCAAGGGCCCCGCTGGCTCATCCTGTCTTCCTCTGCAAGTTGGATTCTCCACTGGCTCTTCTCAGAGTGGGCCAGGAGACCCAGGCTTCTTCTTCATGGGACCACTGGCTCTTCAGAAAGTAGAGTTTTTCCTTGGGAGGATGAAGCCTCCAGGGTGATAAGAACACTTTTTTGTTAGTACATTGTCATCTCTATTCAATTCTATGCCACTGAACCATTCACGAGGATGCAAAAAGCATAGTGAGGAATGAAATGGTCTATAGGTTAGACAGCTGAAAAGAGAATAAAATATCAGCATGCAGATCTAAAAAGACTGTCACTTCCAAATCCTACAAAACAAAACCAGAAAGCTTAGACAATCTGCAAGTTTACTGCTTTGTTTTTGAATCCATCTGACAGCTGAGGTCATAGGGCAGCCAATTAGCATGAAATCTAAGGGCCTATGGAGAAGCACGGGACACAAGCCCTTGCTTATGTAGGGTGGACAGTGGCCAACAGAGGAATTCAGCTGGAGTACATAAAGAATCGGTGGAGAATCAGTGTGGGTTCGTGAGGGGCATGGAGCCTTTGGGGCTACCTCTTAGAAGGAGTTTGACCCTCCTTGGAAACGTTTCTCCATGGACCCCATAAGCACTAGGTCCCTCTGGCTAAAACCTGAGAAAGAATCCTCCATAGTGCAGTTCTAGGAGAATGGAAAACCTGATGAAGCCTGATGAAGGGGGTAAAAATACAGAAAACAAAAACTAAGAATTTACTGCCCTTAGACATAGTCAATAAGAAATGTTAAAGAAGTTCTTTAGGCAGGAGAAATGTGACACAAGATAGAAATGCATGGCTAAAGGTATGATACGAAGACACAAAGAGCACTAGAACTTGAATAAATAAAGGGAAACTACAATATATTTAAATTTTTCTACTTATGCTAAAAGATGGATAAGACTTGGATATGAAGTATGAAATTGTAACAATTCTAAAGGAAAATGTAACGAAAAGTCTTCTAGATATCCTGTGAGGCAAAGAATTTATGAAAAAGATTCCAGTGGCAATCATGACAACAGTAAAATTTAATAAATGGGATTTGATTCAACTAAAAAGCTTCTGCACAGTTAAGGAAACAATAAAGAGAGCAAACAGAAAACCTACAGAATGTGAGAAAATACCCACAAGTCACACATCCAATAAAAGGCTAATAACCAGGATTTACAAAGAACTCAAGCAAATCAGCAAGAAAAAACAAACAAACAAAAATTCCAACATTAAAAAGATAAATGACTGTCAAAAAAGAGTAGCAATGTATTATGTGTATCCAGGATGTGTAAAATTAAAATGTATCATAATAACAATGGTAAAAACGTTGGGAGGGAGAAATTGGTAATAAACTATTATAGGATCTTTACAGTACAAATGAAGCAGTATATTATCCAAAGGTAGACTCTGACCAATTAAAAATGTATATTATAAATTCTAGGGCAATAATTTAAGCATTTTTAAAAGAGGTATAAATCAAATAGTGGAGATGAAATGCAATCGTAAAAAGTTGTTCAGTTAACCCAAGGCAAAGAAAAATGAAGAAAGAAATAAAAATAAGAAGAACCAAAAAATAATGAGCAAGATGGTAGCTTTTAATCTAACTATATCAATAAGAACATTGATGACCATGTGAATGGTCTAAACACAACAATTAAAAGATACAGATTATGGGACTATATTAAAAAGCAAGACCATTCTATATACTGTCTATAAGAAATCCACTTTAAATACAGAGGCATAGATGGGTTAGAAGTAAATAACAAAAAAAGATATACCATGCAAGTACTAACCCCCTAAAAGCTGGAGTGCCTATATTAGTATCAGACAAAATAGACTTTGGAACCTGGACTGTTACTACATACCAGGGAAAAAGACAAACGTTATATAATGATAAAGGTGTCAACTATGGTAAGATGATATAACAGTCCTAAATGTGTATGATCTAGCAAGAGATCCATCTTGAATTGATTTTTCTGAGTGATGAGAGGTAGGAGTCCTGTTTCATTCTTTTTCATGTGGCTATCCAATTTTTTTACAGCACAATTTATTGAATAAGGCTTCTTTTCCCCAAGGTACATTGTTGTCTACTTTGTCAAAGATTAGTCAGTTGTAGGTAGATGGTTTTATATTAGGTTCTCTGTTCTGTTTCATTGGTCTCTATTTTTGTATCAGTACCATGCTGTTTTGATTACTATTGCTTTATATTATAGTTTGAAGTCTGGTAATGTGACGCCTCCAGATTTGTTCTTTCTGCTTAAGATTGATTTGGCCATTCAGGTTCTTTTTCTGGGTACAAATGAAGTATAGAATTATGTTTTCTAGGTCTATGAAGTATGACTTTGGTAATTTGATTGGGATTGCATTGAATTTGTAAATCACTTTGACTAGTACGGACATTTTAACAATGTTCATTTTACCTAGCATAGAATGATATGAGGTTGGGCAATTAAGTTTGTGAACTCATCCTTGAAAAAGTGCTACATACTTCAAAGATCACTATGGTCACCTTTGAGGTACTGCCTTTGGGAAACACCAATGCCAGCACCTAGTTTCCCTTTCAAAGCAATTTGGAACTCTTTTTCTAGAATGATCATCAGAGCTGTCATCATGCAAGCTCTGACAAACTTATCCTAGAAAAACTGCTACCTAGAAAAACTGATATCACTAGGGTCACCAGACGGCCAAGGGGAGTACTTTGAAGGCAACCATGGTGATGTTTAGCAAGAACTAGAATGAGTTTGAGAACTTAATTGTTCTTTGACCTTATATTTTTCCATTTGTTTGTGTCCTCTGCAATTTATTTCCTCATTTCTATAGTTCTCCTTGTAGAGATCTTTTACCTCTTTGGTTTAGTATATTTCTAGCTATTTTATTTTCTTTTTAGCTGTTGTGAATGGTATTAAGTCTTTGATTTCACTTTTGACTATTCTTAGGGACTAGAAATGCTACTGATTTATGTGCATTGATTTTGTACCCTGGGACTTTGCTGAATTTATTTATCAATTCCAGGAGACTCTTGTTGGAATCTTTGGAGTTTTCTAGATATAAGAGCATATTCTCAGCAAAGAGTGATGATTTGACCTCCTCTTTTTCCATTTGGATACCCTTAATATTCCTCTCTTGCCTGATTGCCATGGCTAGGACTTCTAGCACTATGTTAAATACGAATAGTGACAGTGGGCTTCCTTATCTTGTTCCAGTTCCTAGGGGGAATGCTTTCAACTTTGATCAAAGTTTGATGTTGGCTGTGGGTTTGTCATACAGTTGACAACACAGATGAAATGAACCTATTTCTTAGAAGACTCAAATTGCTAAAACTCACTCAAGAATAAATATGTAATTGTAATAAATAATTAAAATATTCTTCAAATATTAAATATATTGAATTACATTTTAAAATCTTTGAAACATTCAACAATTAAATCAACAATTAAGAAACAGCCCAGGTGGTTTTTTTCAACAATTCTACCAAACATTTTAAGAAGAAACATCACTAAATATACACAATATATTCTATAGCATAAAAGAGGGGGTAACATATCTTAATGCATTTTATGACATCAATATATTACCCTGATATTAAAATCAGACAAAGAATTTTAAAAACTATGGGCCAATATCCCTCATTAACATTAATGCAGAAATACTTTACAAAATATTAGAAATATTTAGGCTGGATGCAGTGGCTCACACTTGTAATCCTAGCACTCTGGGAGGCTGAGGTGGGTGGATCACCTGAGATCAGGAGTTTGAGACCAAAACTAAAAATAGAAAAAAAAAAAAAAAAAGAAAAACTAGTGGGGCATTGTAGTGGGCAACTGTTGCCCCAGCTACTCAGGAGGCTAAGGAAAGGAGATCACTTGAGCCTAAGAGTTTGAGGTTGCTATAATCTAGGGTGCCACACCATTCTGTCTCAAAAAAAAAAAAAGAGAGAAAGAAAGAAATATTTTGAAAGAATAATACAATATGAAAAAATGAAGTTATACTGGGAAAGTAAGTTTAGTTCAATATTTTTTAAAAACATCAATGTATTTTTCAGGACATTAATATCCTTAAGAAGAAAAACTACTTACGTATATCAGTTTATGCAGAAAAGGCATTTGATAAAAATCAACATCTATTCATGATAAAAACTCTCAGCAAAATAGGAGGTGGGAATCTCTTCAAATTGATAAAGGGCATCTATTAAAAAAATAGCCTCAACTAATACATCTAATGGTAAAAGACTGAATGTTTTCTCTCAATAATGGGAGCAAGACAAAAATATACTCTCACACCACTTTCTCTTCTACATTTTACTGAAAAGTCTAGCCTATGCAATAAGACAAAATAAAAAGAAATAAAGAGCATATAGGTGAAAAATGAAAAAAAGAAACTGTCACTATCACTGATAACAGGATTGCTGAAGTAAATCACAATAAAGTCAATCACAATAAAATCCCAACTATCATGAACATGTGAGCTCTTAGTCATGTCATGTTATGACATCCTTCTGTGTGTGGAGGTGCATGTGTTTATGAAGTGACCACTTTTATCTACCCAGCATTCAAACACTATTTCTATTTAAGAAGAATCCCAAAATAATGGGAGGCAGAGTCTTGCTTCCCAGCAAGCTTAAGGGAGCAGCTATCTTTTCTCCCTATGTCATGGCAAAGTTCAGGTATAACCATGTGACCAAAGCTTGGCCAATCAGATGCTCCCAATCCTGGGCTCAAATTTCAAGGAAGTAACAAAATTATACAAGGGCATTTGGAGATTGCTCAGGAGGACAGCAGAATCAGCAGTCCTTGGTACTGAGGTTTGCGTCCAGGAGTGCTGCAACAGTGCTTATTATGCTACCAGGTTGGACGGTGACCTGAGCTGGCTCTGTCCACTGGCTCGCCTGCCACCCTTCGTTCCTTCCCAGTTGCTGAGTCTTGTTCGCCGTCCTTCCTGTTGACTTGCTGAGCTACCCAATACCTTTCTTTTTTTTTTTTTTTTTTTTATTATTTTTTATTGAGTCATAAGTGTGTACAATGATTCAAGCTTGGAGTACAGTGTGCGGGCTTCCCATACAATCGGAGATAAGATTATTTTCTACCTGGTAGCCGGGGTTTATTTCTCTTGTTGATGTGTGCATGCATGTGTATGACTGTATGTATTAAAAAATGGCATCATACCATTTATATTGTTCTGTTGCAGTGGTTCTCAACCTGTGGGTTGTGACCCCTTTGTGACAATGAAAAGACATCCTGCATATCAGATATTTCCATTACGATTCATAACAGTAGCAAAATTACAGTGATGAAGTAGCAATGAAAATAGTTTTATGGTTGGGGGTCACCACAACGTGAGGAACTGTATTAAAGGTTTGGGGCATTAGGAGGCATTAGGAAGGTTGAGAATCACTGTTCTATTGCTTTATTTACTCAACCATATTTATTGTCAGCATTTGTCCATGTCCATAATGTTCCTCTATTTTGTCATTTTTAATGATTACCTGGCATTACCTTGTAGGGATTTCTTGTAATCTGTTTAATTGGTCTCCCAAGATTGGACATTTAGGTTGCATTTTCCTGTCATAAAACAACACTGCTATCAATATCTATACATACAAATCTTTGGGAACTTGATTAATTATTTTCTCTAAGTCCTAGATGTAGAATTGCTGTGTCGAAGGCTAGGTGCATTTTTAAGGCTTTTGATTTATACTGCCAAATTTTTTAGAAATTTGTGCCAATTTCTAACACTATCAATTATATACAGGTACAACTATCAGTTACGTGCTGTGAGTTCCATGCACACGAATAACACTGCTTATATCTTTACTAAGGTCTTTGTGAAAATTGGGGGTTATTACTTGTGTTCAACAACTCTGCAAATGCTTATTAGTTATTAGTAATTATTGCTTTTTAAGCAACTGCTATTGTCTTTTTTACCCATAATTCTTTCGGGAGATGGGTGCAAACTTTTCTAATTAATTTATAAGAGCTCCATTTATATAAAGGTATAACTATCTATCTCTAACTATTGATAGATAGATCTATTGATCTGTATGTCATATATTGAGGGCAAAATATTGCTATTTATCTCCATTTTTTTTTCGTTTATTCCATTCTGGATTTTTTTTCAATTTTATATACTCTAGTAAAAATCCTCAATGGTTTCTGTTTTTGGTTAATACTTCAAAATAACTTCCCCATCTTAAAATGAAAACAGTATTTACATATTTTTTATTGGTTCTTTAATGGTGTTTTTTGTTTTTGCTTTTACTAAAATAATCCATATGGACCTAATTGTTTTAAGGTGTGAAGTAACTAGCTAACTTATTTTCTTCAAGATTACTAAATTCTTAAATATGTTTGAGGCTGGGTGCAATGGCTTATACCTATAATCCTAGCACTCTGGGAGGCCAACGCAGGAAGATCACTTGAGCCCAGGAGTTTAAGACCAGCCTGAGCAAGACCTCATCTATACAAAAAATAGAAAAATTAATTGGGCATGGGCCCACTTACTTGGGAGGCTGAAGCAGGAGGATCACTTGAGCCCAGTTTTGAGACCACAGTGAGCTAAGATGACACCACTGCACACTAGCCTGAGAGACAGAGCATGACCCTGTAGCCAAAAAGTTTGAGTCTGTGAGATCTGTGTATTTCTGAACTTTCCTTTGTGTCTCATGGATCTATACTAGGGCTAAATTTTTCAATTCGTTAAAACAATTTTAACAATTAAAAAATGTCAATAGATGAGAAGTTTACAACCCCAGGGGCCAATGCAGCTGCTTGTTACTTGGTGCAGGGGCCTGGGTGTGTTTGCTCTGGGTCTTGAGAAGATGGTGCTTTCTCAGATATCCTGCCCCTCCTCCCGTGGCTACCAAACTTTGCCTTGTGTCTTGTGCAGGAGGAGAGAATGTCTGGGTCTGGGGTCTGGGGTCTGGGCTGTTTCTTGCCCCTTCCCTGGAGATAGAGGGTGTGTTTCTCCCTTCTTCCTCACCTGGGTCCTGTCTGCAGCAGGGTTGACTATCCCAGTGGCTTAGGCGAGAAGGGCATGGGGTAGCTGCCTGTCTCCCCTTCCCCAGGCTTTGGTCTCCCGCCTTGCCTTCAATCTTTTCTTAATCAATGGGCGGAGGATGGAGAAGAGTCTGCAAGTGGTGTGAATGCTTCTTGTATCTGCAGCCCCAGACGCGATGTGCTTTCACGCTAGACTGCTTTTGGCCATTAGCAATTTCTTAAAAATTTGAGCTGAATTCCTTTTATTTTTTTGTATGGCACTCAGCGTCTCCTCTTCCCACACTTAACCACAGGCCCTTGCTTACATCCTGTCTTTCCTTGGTTTCAGGCTTTTGAGTTCCCTATGATGCCATTTTCAGCCTTCTCCCCTAGGCAGGAGTGGGACTCATGTGTTTTCATATCTAATCACGCACGTGCCCTGGCTGAGACCTTCTTTTCGAAATTTTCTTGGCTATTCTCACATATGTGTTCTCTTAACGACAATGCAAAATCATTTCCTCAAAGTCTTCATTTCCAAACCTCTCCCCAAAACATTCCTTGTGGATTGAAATGGTGCTAAAACGTGTAAACTGATTTGCGTTCTAGATGTTGAAACTTCATCTCCGAGATCTGAATATGGCAGCAAGGGCAGGGTGAGATGGGAAGGGCACCTCCCTGGCCTCTAAATCACACCCGGTTTCCTTTGGTGCCTTGAAACTCCACCATTAGGGTGAGGAGAAATAGGTGTAGAACTTGAGGAGGGTAAAATGTATGTGTTTGCCTTGGAAAGAAGTGTAAAATCTAATTTGCAGCCATCACTCCACTGCCACACTAAGTCAGGGCTCAGGTCTAGCCAGAGTTTCGTGTGTATGGAGCAGTGAGGGGCATGTGAGGGAGGGGGTTTTTGTTAGGAGCAGGGGGACAACAGGACCTGGACCTGGACCTGGGTAGTTGGCAATGAGGACTCCGACCCTTCTGGGAAAGAGGGAAAGAAAAGCAAAATCCCTAGGGCCATCAAGTGGTTGTCACTCTTCCATCTGGCAGCCAGGCCAGGAGTGACTGTGGCCGCACTGCCCCGAATGTGCGGTACCGGGGAGACCTCCAGGAGGGACCAGCCATGATCACCCGCTTGACTTGTAAGCCCAAAGCCCTCGCAGCTCTGACACTCTTCCAATCAAGTAAAATAACCATCAACAATTTCACAAAGAATTTTCCATTAGGGGAAATAGAGAAAGAAAAAAATTCTGAGAAAGAAAATAAACGTTTCTGATGTTTTCCATGGACTGCTTTAGCGAGAGAAAGAATGATGCAATTCAATAAAAGACGATGCTCCTTGGTTGACCCGGGACATTTCACAGACCAGGCATGCCGAAGGCGCAGACATGCACATGCAGGCCTTAGTTTTTATTTTTTTAAATGCAATAATTTTTGTGAGAATTAATATTTAATTTTCAACCAACTTCAGCACCTCATTAAGGAAGGGTCTGTTCTTTGCCAAACTTTTCCGAAGAATCTGTGGGGTTCGAATGTAGGTGTCAGCAAACATTTCCCAGTGTGCTCTAATGGGGAAATATTTGTTTTGTACCACTCCTCCGTAACCCCTCCCCCCCCAAATAATTATGTGGCATGTTTTATATGACTACGGGGATTTGGACTACAATTTCATATGCAGAATGTACCTTGACATTGAGAGACTCCGTTTTAGAAGTACTTTTCTTTGGCGTGGATGGGATTCCACGTCCTTGAAGAACAGTGCTTCACAGGAATGTCTCTTCAGCCCTGAGAAAAAATAGTTTGGATACACAGCAGTGTGTCTGGTTTGGGATCTTGAATCCTGCAAAGTCTCTGAAGGAGGCGAATGGGCGTGTGAAAGAATTATTAGTCACTGCAAGTTTATTTCATAATGGCCTATAAAAATATACCCACCCCATTTCTAAAGCTGCTAGGCCTGTATTGTAGTGACTTTTTAAAGCAAGAAAGACTTTCCGCAAAGTCATTTTCTGATTTTGGTGGGTTTACATGGAGAGCAAGACATTAAAGGTCCCTTGCCAGAATAATTACCATTTAAGGTCAAGACCTCCAAGATTGCACTTGGACCTGAGGCTCCTGGCATGGCAGGCCTGGCTCCATGGAGGAGCAGCACACACATCCAGCAGCTATGGGGAAGCTGGCAGCCTGCCGGGCAATGCAGCAATGTCAATATATATCACATGAGCTGAAGGTGAAATGTGATGACCTGCTAAGTGAAGGTGCTGTTGGGAGAAGCCAGAGGAACAGCAAGAGCACAGTGAATTGAAACTCAGGAAGGAGTCCCAAGTCTTTTTCATCATCTTCTGTTGATGATGAGATGGGATGGGTATGAGGACTCAGCATCACCAGCCCGAGGACTCAGCGTCACCAGCCCGAGGCCAAAGAGAACTTGTGATCCGAGGGATCCCTTATGTGGCTGTCTTTTCTAGAACGTGTGGCAATTCGGTGACTTGGAACCATCGAGAGAAAGCAGAACTTTGGTAAATGTTTATAAAAGAGAACAGCCAAACAGTCTATGCACTAACCAGTGTCCTGCTGGTCATTCTGTGAGGAGGGATTATCATTCATTACTTAAAACAAGACCTTTGATTAGAAGGTAGTTGTTTTTATATAATAGTGATGCTATGAAATGCTCAGAGGCAGATAATTTGTACATACTAATGAAAATCAAATTCCTCATGTAAGTGGTACGCTAACACAATAGGAAATACAGATCTGTACATTTAAACAGATGTTTGTGTATTGATTCAAAGTCCACTCAGCACAGTACTTTGTCTGAAGCATGACTGGTAGAGGCTTAGCTGTCTCCTACAATGTCACTATCACTTGTTTCGGAAACGACTGCCCTCGATTTCTGATAATAATTTATTATGATTTCTTTCTTTTTAAATTAAATCATAACTGTGTACATTTATGAAATTGTGGGGTACAATGTGCTGGTTTTATATACAATTTGAAATATTTTCATCTAACTGGTTACAATAGCCTTCATGGTATTTTCTTAGTTATTGTGTTAAGACATTTATATTGTACATTTAGTAAATTTCACATGTACCCTGGTAAGATGCACCAATTACCTGCCCTCCACCCATCCTCTCTCCTCCCTTCCCCTCCTTATCCCCTTTCTCCATATTCTTGGGTTATAGCTTTTGCATGAGTTTGGGTTTCATAGTGGGGCTGAGTACATTGGATACATTTTCTTCCATTCTTGAGATAATTTGATAAGAGGAATATGTTCCACCTCCATCCATGTAAACATGAAAGAGGTAAAATCTCCATATTTTTTAAGGCTGCATAATATTCCATAGTGTACATATACCACAATTTATTAATCCATTTGTGGGTCGATGGGCTTTTGAGCTTCTTCCATGACTTAGTAATTATGAATTGGGCTGCAATAAACATTCTGGTACAAATATCTTTGCTATAATGTGATTTTTGGTCCTCTGGATATATACCTAGTAGAGGAATTGTACGATCGAATGGCAGGTCTAATTTTAGATCCCTAAGTGTTCTCCAAACATCTTTCCAAAAAGAATGTATTAGCGTGCATTCCCACCAGCAGTGTAGAAGTGTTCCCTTTTCTCCACACCCACACCAACATCTCTGGTTTTGGGATTTTGTGATGTGGGCTCATCTTACTGGAGTTGGATGATATCTCAAAGTAGTCTTGATTTGCATTTCTCTGATGATTAAGGATGATGAGCATTTTTTCATGTGTCTGTAGGCTGTGTGCCTGTCTTCTTCAGAGAAGTTTCTCTTCAAGTCCCTTGCCCACCCTGAGATTGGATCACTTGTTCTTTTCTTGCTAATACATTTGAGTTCTCTGTGGTTTCTGGTTATTAAACCTTTGTCAGAGGCATAACCTGCAAATATCTTCTCCCCTTCTGAGGGCTGTCTGCTTGCTTTACTTACTGTGTTCTTGGCTGTGCAGAAGCTTTTTATTTTGATCAGGTCCCAGTAATATATTTTTGGTGTTGCTTCAATTGCCCGGGGGGGTCCTCATCATAAAATATTCCCCCAGGCTTGGGGAATATTTGAGTGTTTTCAAGTGTTTTCCCTGCACTTTCTTCTGGTATTTTCATAGTTTCATGTCTTAAGTTAAAATCTTTAATCCAGTAAGTCTATCTTAGTTAATGGTGAAAGATGTGGGTCCAGTTTCAGTCTTCTGCAGTTCGCCAGCCAGTTCACCCAGCACCCTTTGTTAAATAGGGAATCTTTTCCCCACTGAATGTTTTTAATTGGCTTTCAAAGATCAAATAATGGTAGGTAGCTGCGTTCATCTCTTGGTTCTCTATTCTGTTCCACACATCTACCTTTCTGTTTTTGTGCCAGTACCATGCAGTTTTGAACACTATTGATTTATAGTGTAGTCTGAGTTCTGGTAGTGTGATTCTTCCTACTTTGTTTTTATTTCTGAGTAATGTCTTTGCTACATGAGATTTTTTCTGATTCCATATAAAACAAAATATTATTTTTTCAAGGTCTTTAAAGTATGACAGTGGAACTTTAAAAGGGATTGCATTAAAATTGTACATTGCTGTGGGTAGTATGGGCATTTTAACAATGTTGATTCTTGCTAGCCATGAGCATGGTATGTTTTTCCGTTTGTTAACATCTTCAGCTATTTCTTTTCTTAGAGTTTCATAGTTCTCTTTATAGAGATCTTTCATGTCCTTTGTTAGGTAAACTCCCAAATATTTCATCTTCTTTGGCACTACTGTGAACAGAATAGAGTCCTTGACTGTTTTTTTCAGCATGACTATTGTTGGTATATATAAAGAATACAGATTTATGAGTGTTGAAATTGTAACCTGAGATGCTGCTGTATTCCTTGATCACTTCTAAGAGTTTTGTAGTAGAATCCCTGGTGTTTTCCAGATATACAATCATATCATCTGTGAAGAGT